>CAVNYN010277714.1:0-15054 GCA_963692815.1 Nyctanthes arbor-tristis
TAGCTCCTCCTTGTAACCAATATATTTTAGCACTTAAAATGGTGGAAATAAAAAAACTCAATGACAAAATTGCAAATCATTATTTTTGAATTTCTATCCATCTCTATAAGATGTTGAACATAATACAAATATGAGTTTCACCAAATAGACTATGAATTAATGTTTGTAGTGCAAAGCCCACTACCTTTCGATCCACCGAGCATCATTTTTGTATTTGAAGGAACAAATAACATTGACACAAATAGTAAAAGAAGGAGAAGATACGGCTTTTGAATCATGTTTGTTTAGTTAAAGTATGGATAAAGACTACTACTGGTCGATAGCTTTCATGAAATATATTTTACTTAGAGGGAGATGAGAATTGATTTTCTAGAGAAATGAGTAAAAATATGTTTAAAAGGATTGTACAATGCAATTTGAATTCCACACCACATATGCACCATCGAATTAAGTCGGCTACATCTTCAAGATACAACCAACCAATAAATCATATCAATGCCTGGAGATGAATAAATAGTTAACTCAAAACTCTATACATATAACGCGTTAAGTAACAATTATATGTTACCAAATACGCTAATGTATAAGACGAATTCAGTTCATCCGCCATGAGTCGAATTCAACTAGTCAAAGAGGTGGGCGCAGAATTAATTACTCTAAGTAGGACCTGGATGTGTATTTGATTGCATGACATTCAAATTCAATTTTCCAAGGAAGGATGCAAATCAGGTCAACGCACATAGAAGACTTCAGTATTGAGATATACAGACAAAATAGTTTGCAGTTGTACAGTCCTCGTTCGTCATTCTTTTTTTCAATTAATTAAGAAATAAACACGAATTCATTAGTTTTGTGAAATAGATGAGTTTAATAGCATCTCCGATGCTAATGTATAGTCTTGGATGACTTGCAAGAGAGAGGTAGACATATAAATTGTACAGATTTCAATTTTCTCTCTTTCTCTCTTCTTTCTCATCTTTCTTACCTTTTTTCTCTATTTATTTTTCATTTTTTTTTTCTCCTTAGTATCTTGGACAATGTTTAGTTATAGAAATTGTCAAGGTCATTGAGAAGACTTTAGACAGAGAGAAAAATGGACTTAATTAACCGATTAATACGCTTAAGAGATTAGGATCAAAGGAGGAGAAAAACTCAAAGAGCAGATATATGTTAAGTCTTCAATTCGTAGGATCACCGATGGATCCAACTTTGACATGGTCATCCGAATCAAACAATGAATATGAACTTTAGTTAATATTATATATAAAAAATTTAAAGGGTAATATATATTCTCTTAAAAAAACAAAAAGGCAATACATAACATTACTATTCCTTCGCTGTTGCAAGGTCTCTTATCAAATTTCTCTCTCTTTCTAAGGTCACATTCTCATCTCAGCTGAGTCTTGGATGACGCTTACTTTCTTGATAAATATTTACAAATTTTTTTTAGATTTCAGTAGAACTAATTTCATCCAGATCGAATTCAGAAATTTGTAATGACTTCATCTAGTGATTTTAGTATGTATATATGATCATGTCATCATGAATCTTGGTCCTATCATGATTCTCAGATGAAACGTGTAACCGATACAAGTACAACACCACAAATTTTGTTTATGTGGTAATTCTATATATTTCTAGAATTTTTTTTTTCTTTCAAACTCAAATTCATTCATAGTATAAAACCATACAGCTATTCGTGATAAACTATATGGAGAAATCGCTGAATAGGACCCTATTTATTCCAGGAGTATCCTTGAAAGAAAAAAAAATTGATCGGTGTGCAATCCTAGGCATGGCTATATTGAATGGGAAGATTCATGTCCTGTTCAAGCCAAGGGCTTATCAATTTGAAAAGTAAAATACTCCAGCAAGGTTTGAAAGAAGAAGTTGGGAGAATAAAATGTAGAATATGAAAGCAAAAACTTGAACAAAAAAGAAGATCAAAGGATCAAAGGAAAAACGCTGACCAAATGAATGGTGTGACCGCGCAGTGTTACATAGGCGCCGTATTATCCTTAAAATTTGAACCATAATAAAATGGAAAAAAAAAAGGTGTGAATATAATTACCCATTGTTTTATTTCCTTTTGGGTAAATTGCTGCAAAGTTCCTCAACCTTTGCATTCATTTACAGTTTCATCCCACCTTCGAATCTAGACGAGTAGGTCCCCAACCTTTGCATTCCTTTACGCTTCCATCCAAATGCATGAATTCAAAAGTTTAGGTAAACTTCATGAAAGCTCCCCAAATTTTACATAGTATAGGAATTTCATCACCATTATTTTCTTTTTAACGACGACGGTCCCTAACTGTATAAAAACTCTCATAAAAGGCCCCTACTACAAAAATCCATCCATTTTAACCCTAAATGTTGACAAAATGGCAATATTACACCTCAGAAGTAAATGAAAAAAAATCAAAGATAAAAAAGTGAAGAAAATTATTTTCTTATTAATTTATTGAAATTATTTTTTTTCTGAAACAAAATGTATCGATATTTAGCAAATTGACCCAAATTGAGACAAGAAAAAAAAGTTATTATTTTAGAATGGGTATTAATTTATCAAGTATTAATTTTAGAGTTTTTACTCTAATGAGAATGTTGTGGGATTAGTTGAAAAGGTAGTGTCAACCAAATGTGATAGAGATGACAATCAATAAAAATAGATTTTTTAAAATTTGAAATCGTTTTGTTTTGTTATTTTTAATTATACTTTTTTATTATAAATGGAGAGGAGGAGTGGGTGGAGGTCACTCGAATTTGGGTGAAGACTTGGGTAAAAGATATATCTTACCACTAGGTTAATCTGAAAATAGTTTGTCGTGTCTGTTAATTTTATAAATATCGTAAAAGATTGTTTGTCGTATCAGTTTGTTTTGCTGTTAATTGTTTTTTTTTTTTGTTTCACACATTTATAAATATCGTAAAAGATTGTTCCACACATTTGTTAGTTTGTTAATTCATTGTAAAGATAACAATTTTATTACTTCAATTTAAGTGTATATCAACTTTTGCATACCACGCATGAATTGAACTACTCGTTACTCTGATCATAATATACTCACTGTAACACTAAAAATTTTGAGCATGATTAATCGCCGTTTATAACTGTGTAAAGCATTTACATAGTAAATTATTATCAAATAAAAGCAAGTTAATCGATCAATCATGTTTAGAATTCTTAAAAAGCAACTGGATTACAAACATATATATATATATATACATACACACACGCATATATATATATATATATATATGTAATTAGCTAGAAAAGAGAAAGCAAAAGCAAACTGATCTGATCCATTCGACCGATTCATGTACGTACTTAACGATACGTGACTAATAATTATTTTTATTGAGCAACAAGCTTTATGGACTTCTCCCCAGACCGCATCCATTTTTATAGTTGCATGGACGACGGTCTCTAAAAGCCACAGTAGGCTTAGGAATGCAACTGTTGTATACAGAGCGATTACAAATAGGGCGGTTGGGACTCGATCTCCTATATATGATCCGTTTCGGAGCCTGACCCGAAGATCCAACTTTGATAGTCCAAATTGTTGGGGAAATTCGATCTGAATATGATTTTAGATTAACCCAACATTTTTGCTTTCGTATGAGAAATATCAAACAAACACGAGAAATAAAAAACAACACAAGATTTACGTAGAAAACTCCAAAATAGGAGAAAAACACGATGCATCAAAGATATTTCACTATATAAAAAATTATTACGATCATATAGAATCTCACACTCAAACTCGATTACAATCCCACCAACACCCACTAGACTTTACTACACTCAACTAACATTTTCTCTGATAAACCTCAAAGAGAACTCTCGAATGCTAGACCTAGAATTTCCTCACTTTGGTGTTCATTTTTGTGACCTGGGATTATGACACTCAAATGACAAACAAGTAGGGACGGATCCATTGGTTAGCAGGACCGAGCTCGGTCCGGCCCAAAAAAACCCTAAGTAGTCTAAAAAAATTTTTTAAGTAGCCCAACAGAAATTAGCTCAATCCAGCCTGAACTCATACTTTTTTCCTTTAAAATTCGCTAGTGAGCCAAATACCAAAAATAAATCTAAGTTTTCTTAGTCCAAAGCAAATCCAACTTGTTGTCTATCTTATGTAAATCTAATTCTAAGCACTTTTTATTTATTTTATAATGTATCTAGGAGAATTAAGACTCTTTTATTTGTTGTGCTACAATATCTATTTGTTTTTGTTTGTCATTTTATAGATAAATAGTGGTTAAAGTTATTATACATGTTTATGATTTGTGTATTTGGGGGAATACTATTATATTTCAAGTTTAGTTTAAACTAATTTACGAAGGAGATTATGTCAATTTTTTTTTAAAATTTATATGTATTCGGATATTTCTAGTGCAATTTCATTTTAAACAATTTATAGTATAAAAAAATTTTCGGAGGGCAGCGGCCCCTGGAAGGGGACTCCACCCCCTTTCAACCTCTAGATTTTTTTTTTTTTTCTAAATCCAACCCAATTTTATACAAAATCTTAAATCCACCTCTACAAACAAGCTGCTAATATTTATGGGAAATGCATAGGCGGTTAGCACCAAGGTGGCCGCCTACCATTCTTAGTCAAATCGAAGTTTAATTCAAACTTGTATTCTTACAATTTGCCCCAGCTGTCCTCTTGCAAACTCCATGCAAATTCCAGCCATTACACAGCTAAGCAATCTCATTAATTAGATAATTACTTAATCGTCTTGCTTTCTTCATCTTTCACCGCCATGCATGCTTCTTGGCATTTCTTCAAGCTTCTAATGTCATGCAAATTCTAATTCCCTTTATACATCATTTTATTTAGTTAATTCTCAACACAAATAAAGCAAACATAAAAGAAAAGGTAATTATATTATCACTATAAATTTTATTTCCATACCACATTATAAATGTACTATAATTAAATAAATATTTTTAATTAGCACACCACTATCTATTTACTCATATACCCATAAAATTAATTATCTATACTCAATGTATAAAATCATATCAAAGATTTATATTCCTAAATATATTACATCTAACGAAGGATTTTATTTTGCTTATACGCATGCATGTTATTATACATGTGTGCATATATGTCAAACATTTAGCCTACAAGCACTCTACACTTGTAGCCTAGCTGTGTGCCATGTGTTATACAAATGCATAATAATATGCATGCGTGGGCAAAATATGGACATTAATTTGAACTAATTTTCAATTGCAAACTACTAATACAAGTTTGTACGTAGAGTTAAAAAGACAATATCTCAAACTTAATTTAATTGGATCTTAAATCAAGTATAACTTTCCAAATTATATTTAATTAATTTATTTTATTTTATTAATTTTTTAAAATTAGAATTGAATAAAAAAATATTCCACCCCTTTTCTTTTTGCAGCATAAATATTCTAACTTTTTAAATATAACTCATATATAAATGTATAGATTTTTCAAAACTTCTGATTTAAAACAATTCAGTCGTCCTACAAAATTGAAATTAGATTTTAAGTTAACACTAGTTATTTATTATTATATTTTTATTTCAATTCAATCACTTGTTTTTAAGTAATATTATAAACTATTTATACTTTATAGAAAGTAATCATTTTCATCAAACAACGTTTAAAAGTTAGGTACTAAAGTGAAACTTTAAAAAAAATAAATCTTTAAAATCTAAAGTTGTCGAATCGTATTATAAATCAAAATTATCGCAAGGGATTACCGAAAAAAGGAAATTGAAAAGATTAATAATTATTAAAAAAATTCAAATTAAGATAATTATGGTTGTGGTGGAAGAAAAAAAGGATTAAATTTAACAATAGTTTTTAATGTAATTTTAGCTATGGATATTTAAGTAGATAAAGAAAATAGTTTAGAATGTGGTGTTGAAATAAATTTGTATGGTGGGAACATAATTCCCCTAAAAGAAATATATAGTTAGAAATGAATGTATTAATTTGAGTTAGGATAATGCTATATATTTATCTAGACTTGAGCCCAGTCTACAGTCTAATGGCCACTTTCTCACTGGATAATGAATGGATAGATGTCTCTAGATATTTATGATTATGTACCCATCCTCTAATCTAGAAATACCAACTAGACAGTCTCTCGTCTAGATAAATAATACTGTTCAGTTAGTTACCATATATGCAATTAAAAGAGTAGGTGATACATTTATCATTACTATTCCAAATGTAACAAAATATATAGAGAGGACGAATCTCCAGCAGTTAATTATTCCTTCTTTAATTTGAGCAATTCATTTTCCTCTAATTTTGTCCATCTAAAGTCTTCTGCATTTACTTGACTTGGTCTATTTCTTGTTCTCTTTCTTTTTCGTTGTTTTATAAAGAGAGGGAAAAAAAAAATGGTGTTCCAATCACGTTGGATTTTTTTCTCTTTTTGTGTGCTAAAATACTATTTTGAGTAATTTACAAAAAGATTAAAAACTAAAGGTTTTGTCTAATTTAAAAAATCATTAAAAGAATGGTCAATTTCAATAGCAAAATTTCATTTGGTGCTTCTTATAACTCTTTTAAATCTTTTTTTTTTTGGTTTAATACAGGGGATATAAAGAGGTGATACGAGAAACTAGAAGAAGAGTAGATATGATTTGAATTCAAAAATGAGGCATTAAATATTTAAAAAAAATCTATAATTTTACTTTATGCAACTGGTTAATTTATTTCGTCCACAACCTAACCTCGATACAGAGGGCAGTGTGTGGTGGGGTGAGGCTAGCAACACCCACAAGAGGCGGAGTTAAGCGTAGCTTGGGAAAAGCAAAATTGCACTAGGAAAATGTGAAATGTCTCTTTATTTTGCCTTTGGGTTGTTGCCACCTAGCTAGTTTAACACTGTCTCCAAAAAGTAGTTCACTATTCTTTTTCATCGGTCTCAAATGATCATATATAATCCACATTCTATGGTTTTCTAATGTAAAACTATTTATCATACCAAGTAATCAACAAATAATAGCCTTTAAAATGAAATAATATATAAATCAAAGGGTATATCAAGAAAATATTCTTAAATTTTCCCTCCCAACAAAATTGATTATTTTTTTTTAATATTGATCAGGAAAATGAAGCCGGACTGTATGTTTTAGTGGGACATAGAGAGTGTACTCTTTATTCATAATAATACATGTCAAAATTTGAGCTAATTCTAAAGTTATGGTAAAACTTCTATTTCATATAATTAATTATCAAGGATTTGCATAATAACTCACCAGGTCGCGGCACGTTTGGAAGTTTTGAAGGAGCATGCTTTATAGTGTTCGGTCCGGCATAACCTTCGATTCACCATTTTAATCAAAATAAACATGAAGTATATCAATTATATAATATATATATATATATTCAACTTATATAATAAACTTTTCAACACAAATATTAGAATAATTGTTTGGCTAATCTTTTTAAGTAGATTAATTTAATTTCTCAAACTCTTTTTGATGGAACTAAATAGTAAATAGTTTGTACCGAAATAAGCATCATGAAAATGCTACATAAGAAGTTCAGCCAAACATATGTTCGAGTAGTTTAGAGACCTTGCTACCTACCTTTTGATGGACCAGGATTGCTGTACAATTTTCTTACATTTGATGGAAAAAATAACATTAATGAAATAAATAGGAAAACAAAGAAGAGAAGAAAGTGCTTGTGAATCATGATGTTCTTTTATTTGGCTGAAAATTTCACGAGATTAATGATGGAGCCTACTTCTGATTTATGCTCTTTTTTCATAGAATAGAAAATAGCTAGAAGGGGTCCAGAAAGGCCATTTTCTAATTTTGTCTATCCCAAGTCTATCCTATTGACTTGATTTGGTCTAAATTTTTGTTTGATCTGATGTTTATATATACAAAAGAGATGTGCATCTAGGCAAAATAATAATAATTATTAATATTATTATTCTTTGAACCACATGGCGCAACAAAATTTTGATGAATCACGCTATTTGGGCAAACGTGAGAACAAAAATTATGACAATAAGAGTTCAAATTACCTTATTACCCCTACACAATTCAAGGGGGTTTGAAGTCATTTCGGGAGTAATAAGGTAATTTAAACCCCTTTTTGTTATAACTTTTATTCACTCCTATGTCCAAATAGATTAATTCAATTTTGATAAGTAAATGGTGATAGAGTTTACGTGAAAATTTTTAACTTTAATAACATTTTTTCAAGTTTTGATATTCCACATGTCACAAATTTAAATATTTTAATTGCATTACAATTTTCAATTATAATTGAACCCTTGTTATAAATTGGTTGTCAAACCCACCCATAATAATAAACAAAAGTCATTCCAAGTAGTTTAACTAGCTAATTTTCGCAACTGGACCCTATCATTTAGTGTCAGTGCAAAAATAGACCTTATGATTTGTAACTTCGCGTTTTCAACCTTATCGTATCACTATTCATTGTAAAGAAAAAGAAACTTACTATCCAAATTTGTCAACTTTTGTTATTGAAAATATTTTTTTTACCCTTAATCTCGATTAAAATTAAAGATAAAAATTTATATTTCTTGTAGGACTCCGACAAGAGATGACCTTGAAGGAACTACTTATTATTGGATGATGTATCCTGTTAGTATTTATATTAGATCTCAAAAGGCCGCTGGTGACAAAGAAGTTGAAGCTTTTGCTGAAGAACCTAGAAGACGCTTTAATTCACTGGAAAATTGGATCTACCACTACAAAAAGGTCCAAATCCTTTTTTTTTTTTTGTGGTGGTGGGAGGCAGTGTTATGATGACATTTGATTTTTTTTTTTCTTTAAATACAATTAGGGGAACTTTGGAGAGAGTATAAACTTGAATTTAGGATCTCGTCTTGGTAAGAGCTGCTCTTTACCACTTGAGCTATTATTCTTGGTTTGATGACATTTGAATCGAGTATATAGAGATATAATTTTTATTTTTATATTTTAATTGAAATTAAGGAGTTAAAAAATTATATTTAAAAAAAAAAAGAAATTAAAGGTAAAAGGTTCATTTTACAAAAATAGCAAAACATAAATGTTGCTATTTAAATCACAGAGGAATGTCAACATTTATAACAAATTAAGTGACCTTTTGTTATACCAATAAAATTGGGGTAAATTGTACCAAAGGTCACCAAACTTTCATTCTAGTTGTAATTAGATTATTGAACTTTGATTGAGATTATTGAACTTTAATTGTACAACTAGATCACTCAACTCATACTTTACTTGTAATTAGATCACTAAACTTTGGGGGATCAAGGGTAGCCCAAGTGGTCAGGGGCCTTACCCTTTACTGGAGATATCCAGGTTCAAATCCCCCCTCCCCCTCCCCCTTGTAAATCAAAAAAAAAAAAAAGAGAGAGAAAAGATCACTAAACTTTAATTTAATGTCAACTAGGTCACTGAACTTTGATTACTGTCAATCTAATCACTGAACTTTGATTTAATTGGAATCATGTCTCTAAATAAATAGAAGATTAGATTATTTAATGGAAGTGATGACATATATAAAACATTACTGATGTATTATTTCATGTTTATATGTTAACATGGCAATTAGTCGAAGAGTATATAGAATTACTATGTCGGGTTATATGTTGAATGATGAAATTGTAACTTCGTTTGAGTACGTCTTTGAGGAATAGGGTTCTTCTCCACATCATCTTGATACAATCAGGAGACAAGTTTTTCACAGATGAAATCTACACCGTCGGTCTCGAGTTTGCAGCAACAAAGCCCAAGAACTTTGCATCTTTCATATGACGTTTGATGCATGGATACAATCAAAAGATGATTGACAAGCTTTCTAGTGTCTTCTCGTATCCAAAAACCATCCAAGAAAAGATCGCCTTCAACATATGCTTTGTTCGCGATGCAGATTATTAGGGTACGGTCTCGTCTTTTGTTGAAGATGTTGATAGAGCCTCTTCAAGTTCATCTTTATAGACCGTCATTTTATACATTTCTGAGGGCTGACATTAGGAAGATTGTGCTGTCAAGAAATTTGGCCTACCATTGCCAAGATAAAAGAACAAAACATATGTGATCCCACATAACAAAAACAAGTACAAAGCTAAATCAACGAAGCGATTCGACGGTTAGTCCATATTTGATCCTGCAGGAACTCACAGCTAGGGCTAAGATTTATGCCTTCTGAGAGAGTTTTGTAAAGTGTTGCTTTTAAATCAGCACAAATTCAAGTCGTTTGACCCGGCCCAATTTGATAAGTTGCTGATTGGTTTTCAAGAAGCGTGTGTTTGGATTGTGGCTCGGGTTATAAAGGCTCTTCTCTTTTTCGTTTCCAATAGATTGAACTCTTCTCACAACCACAAAATCCTTTTTCTTCTAAATTAAATTCGCTCTCTTCCTCTCTGGTCTTTGTTTTTGGCCATACTTTTTGGTGAAGTTTGTAGCAGATGGATAAGAGATTATACTGATACATTGCAGTAGCTAGGTGTTGCTGGGTTAGGTGTAGAAGGTGATTAAGGGTTCATGTTAGCTGTATTATTCTTGGTAAAACGGTGTTGTAATCTGTAATGCATTCTATTCCTGTAGTGCTTGGAGCTTAATCCCTTTGTGGATCACTCAACGGTTGGAGTAGAGAGTTCCCTAAAAATAATTCTTGAACCATTCGGGGCCTGACGGCTGAAAACACATCTTGGTGTTCTTGTTTTTGTGCTCTATATTTTTGCGATTTTGCAACCCATCTCGGTCTATTCGATTAACATGGTATTAGAGCTTGGAGTGGGGTTTTTAAATCGCGGGTTCAAGGAAGAAAATTGGTCTTGTAGGGTTCTGGTTCAGGAGGAAAAATTGGGGGTTTCATCTAACTTTGGGTCAGCATGTTTCCTTGGTGAAAATCAAGAGAAATCTATTAGGATTCTTTCTTTTTTTTGGGCAGCTTTAGAGCCACGATTTTTTAGTGAAAATAGGCTTGAATCATTTGGGGTTTTTTTGATTTCATTAGCTGTTATTGAGGGCTGCGAATTTTCTTGGTGAAAATAGATGAAGTCTGTCTAAAATCTCAAAGTTCCTGTCTGAAATTCGCAAGAATCTTGTTTTCTGAAACCAGCGCTGCTGAATATTGGTTCCCCTTGGTTTCTTCTCTGTTTCAGTCTACTCTTGGTGTCGTCGCGTGATTTTTTGGGGGTCTTGGACTTTACGAATTGATTCTTGGCGAGAGCATGCTGAAATCTGATTCGTTAATGATCCTTAGAGGATTTCTTGGAGTTCGTGGCATCTAAAATCTAAATTTGGAGGATTTGGTTTCTCAAATCAAATCGGCTGCTCCTTTTCTTACTGGTTGTTACTGAAAATTCATCTTCCGATCTGATTTCTTTTCAACTGTTTTTAAGACAAGAAAGGTAATATCCTTCTAAACTCTTTCTTTAGTCACTAAGAAACTCTTTGCTTGCAAATTGAGTGTGATTCTGTGTATTCTTGAACTATACTTGGTGTGTTTGGAATACTCTGCCTAAGTTTGGAAGTTTCTTCTTGGAAATCCCACCCCTTGCAGGACATTGTGTGAATCCCACCTCTGTGTAGGATAATTTGTAAATGCCACCCAGGACTGTCTGAATTTCTGTATTCTCTTCTATTTGTTTCTATGGTTCTATGTTCACTTTCACTTTAACTTTTTACACTATGTCTAGTGCGGACTTTATATCATGTCCTCTTTTAGGACTGAGATAGAGACTTGGTCTGGAACCAGACACTTCAGTCTCTTTCGACAGAAGATGCGGGCTCTTCCGCTTCAACAAAAGTGTACCCAGGCATTAGACAATAGTTGGTCTGTTGAGTTTAGTGCTGCAAGGAGAAAAGAATTGGATGACATTGCTTGGAGTTCAATTTTCTTCACCCTGCAGAAGGTGTGATCAGAAAAGTTGGAGAAACTACATCTACACATGCTCTTTGGGATAAATTGGGAAGCCTGTGCCTCACTAGGATCATGCTGAACAAGTGCTACTTGTTTAAGCAATTTTTTGATTTCAAATTTGACAACTCTTTGAGCTTGGAAGAAGACATTGATAGATTTACCAAAATAACTCAAGATTTGGCAAATACTGAAGAAAAAATTTCTAATGATCAACAGGCCATAGCCCTTCTAAACTCTCTCAGTGAAAAATATAAGGATTTAAGAAATGCTTTAGAGTATGGAAGAGAAAATTTGACTGTTGACATCATTTTAACTCTTTTGAGAAACAAGGAATTGGAGTTAAGAGTGGATAGTAGAGAAACAAATAAAGGGGAAGGCCTTGTGGCAAAAGGTAAGCCTTCTTTGCAGTCTCACAATAACTCTAACTCTAATAAATCTAAAAATAAGAGGGATCTTCTGATCAAAAGAAAGATAACTCAAAGAATAAAGGAAAAGATAAAGTAAAGGGAAATAAATGTTATTACTGTGGTAAAACTGGACATTTTCTTAAATATTGCTTTAAATGGAAAAATGACTTGAAAGAAGTGCAAGATTTTAAAGAACAGGCAGCTATAGTACTTGATGATTCAAATCAAAACAATGGTGAAGTTTATATGGCTTCAAATTTCAAAAACAGCCACAAAATGGATTCTTGATACTGTTTGTATTTTCCATATGTGTCCTAGGAGGGATTGGTTTTCTGATTTTGTGAGCATTGATGGAGGGATCGTGCATTTGGCTGATGATGGTAGTTGTCACGTCAACGGGATTGGTACCATGACCCTAAAGTTTGACAACAATAAGACCATTGTGCTTGAGAGAATTTGGTCTTTTCTTGACTTAAGGAGAATGGGATGAACTAGATTATGACATAAGAATTAGAAACCGACACTGTAGAGTTGTTATTGATGATTCTTATGAGTTGATTAATGTGCCAAAGTTGAATGGTTTGTATTCGGTTAATGTTGTTCCTGTTTTTGATAACTCATCCACTTCTATGGAATTTGAAGTTTCTAAAACTCAACTTTGGCATAAAAGACTTGGTCATATAAGTGAAAAAGAATTAAAATTCTCTGTAGTCAGGTTGTTTTTGGTAAAGATAAAATTGAAAAACTTCCATTTTGTGAGAAGTGTGTGATGGGAAAACAACATAAGTTGCCTTTTAAAACAGGGTCTCATAAATCCAAGCAGATTTTGGAGTATGTACACGCTGATCTTTGGGGACCAGTAGCTATACAGACTCTTTCAGGTTTTAAATACTATCTTTTGATAGTTGATGATTTTCAAAGAAAAAATTGGGTATTTTTACTTAAAGCAAAATCTGAAACTTTTACAAATTTCAAGCATTGGAAAACTCTTTATGAAAATCAAACCAATAAGAAAATTAAAGTTTCGAGAACTGATAATGGTCTTGAATTCTGCAATGAAGAGTTTGACAACTTGTGTAAAGAAAATGGGATTTTGAGACATCGAACTGTCATATACGCTCCTCAGCAAAATGGCATCGCTGAGAGATCTGCTAAATAAGGTTAGATGTATGCTTTTTGGGGAGAGAATGCCAAAACTTTTCTGGGAGGAAGCTGTTAAGACATCATCATACCTTATTAACAGATCATCTTCTGCTACATTATCTGAAAAAATTCCAGAATTTGTTTGGTCTAGTCAGTTTCTTGATTTTTCAAACTTAAAAATATTTGGATGTGCTACATATGTACATCAAAGGGAAGGAAAGCTTGAACCAAGGTCAGTAAAATGTGTTTTTCTGGGGTATGCTGAAAGGACAAAGGGTTACAGGCTCTGGGTTATTGAAAATAAAGGGTTTAAAGTGATAATCAGCAGAAATGTGGTTTTTGATGAGTCTTTAATGCCATGTTTGAAGGAAAAAATCTCCGAATTAATTGATAAACAAAAATCAAATTTATATAGAGAAGGTGGAGTCACTTTTGATGATTTTGATATTGAAAATGATACTCATATTGAGGTGGAGCAACCTCTAGGATCTGATTCTATTGAACAGGGTAATGAACAACAAGAAGATCAGCTTGGTGCTGATTCTAATGATGCAGTTGATGAACTGCAAGGTCCTCAAATTGCTGAAAATCCTTTACAGGATTATCAGCTCGTGAGATATAGGAAAAGAAGGGTCCTAGGCTTTCTGTTAGGCTAAGTGATCCAGGCTTTGTATCTTTGTATTCTGCATCAATTTTTAAAGAAAATGAGCCCAGTTCTTTTGAAGAAGCTATTAAATGCAAGGAGAAAAGTCTTTGACTTGCAGCAATGCAAGAGGAGACGAACTCTTTACTTCAAAATAAAACCCGGGTTCTTGTTTCAAAACCAAAAGACCAGAAGGTCATTGATTGCAAATGGATTTTCAAAATCAAAAGGGGTGAATTTAAAACTGATGGTGTGAGATACAAAGCTAGGCTAGTTGCAAAAGGATAATCAAAAGGAGGGTATTGACTACAATGAGATTTTTTCTGCAGTGCCTAAATACACTACTATACGAGTATTCTTAGCACTAGTTACTCAATTTGATTTAGAACTTGATAAGCTTGATTTCAAAACTGCTTTTCTTTATGGTGATCTTGAAGAAACCATATACATGAAACAACCACCTGGTTTTGAAGTTAAAGGAAAAACAGATCATGTTTGTCTTTTGAAAAAATCATTGTATGGTCTCAAACAAGCCCCGAGGCAGTGGTATAGGAAATTTGATTCCTATACTCATGAGCTTGGTATTAGAAAAAATGAATTTGATCATTGTTTGTTTTTCAAAGGGGGTGGAGGAGAATTATCAACTTATTTGCTTCTTTATGTGAATGACATGCTTTTAGCAAGTCATAGTAAGCAAGAAATTTCTTCTGTCAAAGAAAAACTTAAAATGATGTTTGAAATGAAAGATCTTGGATCTGCAAAATAGGATACTTGGCACGAATATTTGCAGGGACAGATCAGGTAGTACACTTTTCTTAAACCAAACTAAATACATTTTGAAAATTCTTGAAAGATCGGAAGAGCGTCGTGTAGAGTTTGTAACATTGCCCCTAGCAAATCACTTCAAGTTATCTAACAATCAATGCCCAAGTACTAAAGATGAATTAAAGAGGATGGGA
>CAVNYN010277715.1:0-11090 GCA_963692815.1 Nyctanthes arbor-tristis
TTATTCATATATCCCTAAATAATGTGAGAAAAATCTAACCTCTCCTTTCAATGACATTTCCAGGTCTCACCTGCAACAAATAAAAATAAACATGAAGGAAACAGAACTACAACATTAATGTAAGGAGACCAAGATCCAGTCTCATGAATCCTATTGTAACATGTGCTACATTAATTGCTTTCCCTGTTACCGCAGTTCAAAAACTTTTTCCATGCCCATGAACAGCTTTCTCTAAAATGTGTCATAAATTTGTTCCATCGTAAAAAATAATTGCATTTTTCCTGGAATTTAACTGAGACACAGACAATCCTGATGACAGTACGTAAGAAAGGAACCAGACTATTACAGACCACTTGAGACTGGACAACAACAGCACAAGTGATGTTGATAATTGCCATCTCAACTGTCCACTTACACGTTCTCCTGTTTATGCTCTAAGGCGATCCCACTTTTCATGGTATGATGAGTTTCATCGTATAACCCTATTCTATATTTTCTAACTTGACTATTAGAGTGGGAAGGGCTAACCACCGACGGGGTTGGCCAGACTCACTAATAGAACTTTGCTTTTGAGGGAAATTATTTCTTATTTTGACTGAAGGAGCCAAAAAGATTTTACAATTAAGAAAACAGTTGTTAAGTCAACTTAATTATTTCACTTTCACTTGCAAAATAACTCATTTATTTTATAGCTAACTGGTGTACTTACAGATGAACTGTTTAAAGCTTTGCCAAACAATCAGGATGCAGAGTGCGCTAATCGAAATTAACTGTTGTAAATGTCCATAAAATTTACAGCAAAACACATCAAATCTCTTCCGGTATCCTAATCCCATCCCAGAGATGCCATTGACGTGTGCATTATCAATCGACAACTTCCACGGACAAGCTAGCATTTAGGTTTAAAATTTTTCATTCAATAATCATCATCATCATTACACGAGCCGACATCTATACAAATCTGCAAAATCAAAAAGAAAGCAATAACTTACATCAGCGCCGGAAAATCTAGCACCGCGGAGTTGGTTGGCGGACCACGGTGAGGCGAGGAGTCCACGAATCGGTGGCTGGCAATTTGACAGTCCACTGCAAGTGGTAAGAGTTCTTCGCGAATTACTGCAGCTATTTATTGATCGAAAAGAAGCGGAGTAGTAGAGAAGAGCTCGAGAGAGTCGTTTTTTCAGAGCTTGCATTTTGTACTCGTTCGCTAAGGGTTTTTTAGAACTTTCCTAGATGCGGGGGAAAAGAGAACAGCGCCAGTGCGGTGTGGTGTGGCGTATGCAGGGAAATTGTACATGGGAACATTATTTGGCTAATTTGCACAAATGGATCCTAGTTTTTTGGTGGATGCAAATGGACCCTATAATTTCTAACTTTGTAGGAGATTTTACCATTTAAACTTGTCAATTTTTGTTTTTAAATAATCTTTTTATCCTTAATTCCAATTAAAATATAAAAACAAAAATGTATTATTTCTTATAGGATTCTGACAAGAGATGACATGTATCATGTTAGTATTCATATTAGTCCTCAAATGAGCTGCCACAGACGAAGAAATCGGAGCTTCTATCACAAAATCTAAAATACATTTTAATTCACTAGAACTAGAAAATCGGTTTTCACTACAAAAACGTCTAATTCTTTTTTGTGACAATAGGGAGGCAATGCTAGTATTGCAGTAAAATTGAGTACATAATATAAATTTTTGTTTTTATATTTTAATTGAAATTAAGATTGAAATACGTTTAAAATTTATATTTAATAAAAAAAGAAGTTAAGGGTAAAAAAGTTATTTTAACAATAGAAATGGATAAAATTAGCTGACACTAAATAATAGGGTCTATCTGTACAAATTAACCGAAGATCATTTTATTTCTCTTTTGGAAAATGATTTATTTTGACCATCATTTACCACTAGCATATTGCTTTTAGTAGATTTCTCCAAAAAAAAAAGAACAAAAATAAAATAAATCTAATAGGAGGGAGAATAAATAAAGAATGGCGATAAAAAATATGGATCTTTGAAGATGACTAGGTATAATTGAAGAATAATAAAGGTGAAAAAGGAGACAAATGCGACACTATAATATGTACCTTTTTAAGAGTAGGAAAGAAAACTCTCTATCACCATGATAATTTGATGCACAATGTAAATAGCTTGTATTAGAGAATATGAGTCGAATAAACAAGGAAAATATATGGGGGAAAAATGTTAAAAAAAAATTATGTGATTGAAAAGTAAAATTAGCTTTATTCAAATAATAATAATAATTAAAGTTTGTAAAAACCCATGTGATCTAATGATTCGATTATTCTCCCTTACAATCCTTTTATAATAAAAAAGAAAACTAAAATTAATTCTCATTCTAATTTTACCTCTCAGACATCATCTATACATTTCAAATTTGACTACTAGAATTATGTTTTTTATGGTTAAAACCAATTGTAATATTTGATGAAAAATATCAACAATTCGAGAAGAAAATAGTAATATGGAATTGTGAAGATAGACGGATATTTTTAAGTATAATTATAATTCGCATCATGGTAATACAAGTGCATATAGATATATATCCTTTTGAAACATAACACACATAAATCAATCAATAATACAAACTCTTATACATGAGACTACAAGAAAACAAATACAAATTACATATAAAATATAGGCAAACCCTCACATAGGGGGGAATCGAACCTGGGATCTCTACATCCCAGGGTCTCAACCTTAGCCCCTAACCAAATTGTCTAAGGTCTCATTGGCCAGATAGTCCTATGTTCTTTTCTATACTTGTGGAGATAAAACCTCACTACTACCATTAGTGATAATTTCCTCAAATTTGAGTGAAAAAATTAACCTTTTTTTAATATCCATTTGTCTTCCTGTAATTGGGAAAATAATTATTGAAAAAAAAACTTTGTAACCAGTACATGACCTTTAGCCTTTTTTTGTCTTTGCTCTTCCGATCTTTTTAAATTTTTCATTTATTTTTATTTGTCATTTTTTATTTTTTTATTTTATTTTTGGGTAAATTTCACATATGATCTCCAACCTTTACCTATTATATCAGTTGGATCCCCAATACTTTTTTCAACGCCATGAATCTTTAACTTTTCATTAATCCACATATAAGGTCCCTAATCCTAAAAAATTGACAAATATAGCCCCTTATCTTTTTTCTTTGATAACCCTTACTTTATAAATAAAAGTAAAAAAGAATTAAAATAAAAAAAGGAAAAAATAAAATAATTTCTTTCCACTTTACCTATTAGTTACCCACAATACCCTAACTTGACTGTAAATGACAAATTCAGGTAGTCATTTATGGCAGCGAAAAATAAGATCCACATTTTTGGGACTTACTCGTACTACTATAAAAATGGTAGAGAAAAAAAAGGGGATTTCTTTTTATTTTTTAATCATTTTACTATTTTTTAATTTTTTTTCTTTTTTGTTTTTATCTAAAAAGTAATGGTAAAAATGTCATAAGGAACCTTATAAGTGAATTTATGAAATCTTGAGGACCTATGATATTAGAAAAAAAAAAGTTGTGGACCCAGCATACAGAAAGTGCAAAAGTTAGGGACTATATGTGAAACTAACCCTAAGTTTGACAAAATAGATGTAAAACTTCTCGAAAGAGATCGTACAAAACCTTTTATCACATGTAGGCTGTATGGATGCATGCCACTTAAATTTGAAATACCTGTAGTGTGCATCGATACAAGTCATATATAGTAGGGGGTGTTGTTATAAAACTTTCAAGAGTTTTTTGAACATTTTTTGTGGTTACCATTGGTTTAAAAGTAAGAGTAATGTTCAAATGCCTTTTCTACAAAACATCTCATTCTATGTGACTTATATAGATGCACGCTACATGGATTTAAAATACATGTAATGTAGCGTGCATTTGTGTAGATAACATGGAGTAAGAGGTTTTGCTACAAAACCTATGAAAAGTTTTTGAATATTTTTCATTAAAAGTGATGTACGAGATATCGTAAACAAGCAATATCCTTCCAAACCTAACCAGCCCAAGGAAATTGTCAAGGCCCAAACCCAAAACAAAGCTGACCATTATAGCCCATCTCAGATCCAGGAAGAAATTTGTAGCAAGTTAAACAAAAATCCTCAGCTAAGAAAAGTAAAGCCCAAAAAAAGAAAAACAAAGACGGTCCACCCAAAAATTCTACAGTTGGGCCTTAGTGCCATATGAACAACAAGCCCAAGGGAATTCAGTGAACAATCAAGCCATCGTCCCTATTGAAAAAGAAGCTGATCCCAACCCATTCAAATTGTTGGTTTATCTTGAGGAAAATGTGGAACCAGGAGAGATCATCGACAGGAAAACCTTCTTTGATAAACCGGAAGACTTTGAGAAATTCCATGAATTACTTGATGTACTCCAGAAAGGAACGAACAGTATCCACCCGTTGGGTGAAGAAATGAGCAGCGAAGGACAATGGTACACTGAAGTTGAGGAGGAAGAAGACTCTGATTCATCAGAGAACAAAGGTTACCCACAATCAAACAAGTCAATATAATTAATACACTGTTTGGAATGTGAGAGGCATTGCTAAGAAAAATGCCAAAAGAAGAATTAAGGCTCTTTTTCGTGAATACAAATCTAAGTTGTTGGTCATTATTGAGCCCTTTGTTGACAGTCAAAAGATTGCTGCTTTTGGGCAGTGGTTAGACTTTGAGAACTTCATGGAAAACCTTACGGGCAAAATTTGGGTTTTGTGGAAAAATGATCTGGAGTGCAATGTTATCTTTAATGGAGAACAACACATTCATATGCTGATTCATGACATTGGTTCAAACAAATCAAGCTTTTTTACTGCTGTTTATGCTGGTTGTTCCTACATTAGACATAGATTTCTTTGGAACAACTTGCGGAGTTTTGTTGACTTGATTAAGGGACCTTGGTTTGTCGCTAGGGATTTTAATTGTGTTCTAAAGGCCTTTAACAGACGTGATAGGTGTATCAAACATTGCAGACCTCTCCAGGATTTTGAGGAGGCAATTGGGGATTGTGAACTTAATGAGATTGGCCAGCTTGGAGATAAGTTTACATGGTCCAATGGAAGGCTTTCGGAAAAGTTGGATAGAATCTTTGGTAATACAAAGTTCATTGCTAATTTGGACACCTTCTTTAGTTATGTGCTTAACCGTAGTGGAACAAACCACTCCCCCTTAATTCTGATGCAGGATAAAGCTTCTTCTGGAGGACCTTCTTCTTTCAGATTTATTAATGTATGGACTAAACACCGCTCTTTTTTGGGTGTGGTGCAGAAAAATTGGGAGTTACCTATGCAAGGAAGTGGAATTTGGGTGTTGTGGCATAAGCTTATTAGACTGAGAACAGAGCTAAAACAATGGAATCAGAACATTTTTGGTAACATTTTCTCTAGGGTTAAAGAAGCTAAACGCTTGGTCGAGGATTTGCAGGAGATTTTTTATGCTTCCGCTTCTAAGGAAAATCGAAGCCAATTGCATAAGGGCCAAGCTATCCTTTTCAATGCCTTAGCCGTGGAGAAGGACTTTTGGAGACAAAAGGCAGCTTTAAACTGGATGCAGGCTGGGGATAACAACACCAGGTATCTCCATTCAAAAGTACAGAGCCAAAAAATCAAAGGAAGAATTACGGCTATTGAGGATGGTCACCAGGTTGTTGACGACCCCAATCTCATTAAAGAATCTGCTACTAGATACTTTCAAAATCTTTAATCTGAGGAGCAGTGTGACCATCCTGAAGAGTTCACTTGAAGCGTGTATTACCTCGGACGAAAATGATATGCTTTTGAATGCTCTTTCTGACAGTGAGATCAAATATGCCCTCTTTGGCATGCAAAAAGACAAGGTTTCGGGTCTAGATGGTTTCACCACTCATTTCTTCCAAGTATGCTGGGACATAGTTGGGCTTGATGTGTGCAATGCTATTAGGGACATCTTTGCTGGACAATTTTTTCCTCGATTCTTCTCTAACACTACTATTAGCCTGATTCCAAAGAAGTTAAATCCTAAAAGTTGGAAAGATTTTAGACCAATCAGCCTATGCACTGTTTTTAACATGATTGTTTCTAAAGTGATCTCTTCCAGACTTTCTGGTATTCTCCCTCATACCGATCTCTTCAAATCAATGTGGCTTTGTCCCTCAAAGAGATATAGCTGATAATATCTTGCTTGCCTAAGAAATGATCACTCAACTGGATAGAAAGAATCGAGGTGGAAAAGTTATAATTAAGATTGATTTGGAGAAGGCTTGTGATAAAATACAGTGGAGAGATCGGTCTTCAATATTCTCAGTGCATTTGGCTTCGACTCAAGATGGATTGCTTTCATTAACAGATGTATTTCTTTGTGTTGGTTCTCTATTCTTCTCAATGGATCTGCCGCTGATTTCTTTTGATCCCACAGAGGGCTTAGACAAGGTGACCCATTGTCACCTAGTTTATTCATCATTGCCACTGAAGCTTTATTGAGAAGACTAAATCATATGGTCTACAGTAATCCTAGATGGAAGTATTCCATGGGAGGTAAGTGGATGGTTTCTCACCCTGCTTTTGCGGATGATCTTGTGATTTTTTGTAATGGTTCTAAAGCTTCTATTGTTGCCATTAATAAGCTGCTTAAGTCTTATGAAGGGTGTTCTGGTCAAATGATTAATAGAGGAAAAAGCAGTGTTGTGTTGCCTTCCAAAATGCCATCTGGTCAAAGAAATTTCATTTGTCACACCTTGGGCTTTAATTTAGAAAGCCTTCCTTTTACCTACCTCGGAGTTCCTATAATTAAAGGTAGGAAGAAGATTTGTCATTTTGATAAACTGGTGCAAAAAATTAAGAATAGGATCTCAGGGTTGGAAAAGAAAACCTTATCTGCTGGGGGTAAGTTAATCCCAATCAAAAGTGTCCTTACTACCATGCCGATTTACCTACTCCAGGTCTTACTTCCTCCCATTGTTGTTTTAAAAAAGATTGAGAGGCTTTTTGCTCGGTTCTTTTGGGGAGACTCTGAGCAGGGTAGTAAAATTCATTGGTCTAAATGGGCTGGATTATGTAAACCTACTATTGAAGGTGGTGTTGGTATTCGTAGAATGGAGGACTCTGTTCATATATTTAGTGCTAAATTATGGTGGAAATTCAAGCAGCAACACTCTTTATGGGCTCAAATTATCAAGGATAAATATTGCAAAAATCAGCACCCTTTGAATTTCACCCCAAAAAATCACCACACTCACATTGTCAAATTGATTTTCAAAGGTGCTAAAGTGCGTGAACCGTTCATTGCGTGGAACATTGGGGATGGTGAATGCTCCTTTTGGTTTTATTGGTAGGTTGGTGATAAGCCTCTTTACATCAAATGTGCACAAAACCTTACAACTGCCAATCCTCTCAGTAAGGTTAATGAATTCTTTGACCATAGAGGCTGGGATAGGGAGAAGCTCCTCAATGTGATCCCGGAGCTAATGGTTAAGGACATTATGAATATCCAAATTAGCCTAGGTGCGGATGACATAATTTGGACCCCCTCAAGTCTTGGGAAATTCCAAACTAAGGATGCTTGGAACAAAATTAGGTGTAAGCACACTAGGCAAAGGTCTTGGGCCATCATTTGGAGTAACATCATTCCAAAGAAGATTAGCATCTTCTGTTGGAAGCTTTAGCATAGGTGGGTTGCTGTTGAATCTCTGACCCAACAAAGGCTTCAAATTCCTATTGTCTCAAAGTGTCAATGCTGTGATGCGTTGGAAACTAGTGAGCATCTCTTCTTTCAAAGCCTTTAGCGGTTTCAGTTTGGAATCATTTTTTCAAAATCTGTGGCATTTCTCAATGTAGGATGTATTCTCCTAATATTATGTTGACGCACTGGTACTTCTCCACTAAGTTTGTCGCCCCTGGTCAGCTCCTATCTACCATCCCCTTCTTAATTCTCTGGTACATTTGGATTAGTAGAAACAAGGCTAAGTTTCAAGAGATCCCTATGTCCACTCAACACATCATTGAGAAGGTTGAAATGCATATTTTTATGTGTCATCAAGCTAGTCTACTTAAGTAAAATTTTTGGCATAAGAAACAGCTCACAAAAAATTATTTCACCATGAATCAAAACTGGTTTAAGCCAAAATTTATTGCTGTGAAATGTAATAGCCCTGAGGCTGATATGCTGAAAATGAACACTGATGGAGCCTGGAGTAGCTCGGAAGTATCTATGGCCATTGGAGGTATTGTTAGAAATCATGAGGGGCAGTACCTCTTTTGCTTTTAGATGCTTCCTCAGTAAGGGAACCCCTCTCGAAGCTAAAATTATGGCCATTGTTGCTGGGATTCAGATCTGCAAGCTGGGAAATATTCCTATAAAGTATGTGGAATCGGATTGTACTGAAGTTATTGATATTCTCAACTCAAAAAAGACAACACCATGGAGACTAAAGCATATTTTTGAAAATGCTAAAAGAGAATGTCAAGAAAGCAAATTCACCTCAAGCATACTTACAAGCAAGGAAATATGGTTGCTGATGCTCTTGCAAAGAAAAGCCTTCTGGATCATCAAAATTTTTTCCTCCGAGAAGGGGAGATCTCGGGTCATATGAAAGGTTTGGTTGCCATGGATCTATGGGGATCCCATCTATACGGACTCAACATGAACCTCTCTATTCCTATGGTACCCCACCTCTGCACTTTGACACATAAGAGCATGATGTCTAGGGAGAGAAATTCAGTCTCATTACCCTCTCCTTTTCTTAAGCATAACTTCAATATTTGTCCTCTAATACACATGTGTTTACTTTACCTTAACCAGGTATTAAGTAACTCCCCCTCCCCAGTTTGCTTTGTTTTCTTTTTTGCAGGTTTAATGATAGCTTTGGCTCTTTTCAAATCAGAGAACAGTTTGGTGAATGCTTGTGATAGGTTGTACAACTACTACATCCGGCCAGCCTCTAATTGCATGTGGAGCAATAGTAATTATATCCCACCAGCCCTTTACCTTGTCCTTTTATCATTTGCTAATTCACTCAACTACCCATTTCACATTTACTCTTGTCCAACTACTAATTACCACTACTTAACTCATCCAAACTGGCCTGCTTTTTATAACCACTGTTTCCTTGAGCTTCATCTACTCCCGCCAAACAACACGAAACCAATCTTCATACCTAATAGAACACAACCGTTGGCATGGTCTCTACACCATGAAATGTTTCATGTGTCCCTCTTAGGAATCTCAACAAATTTCCCTAATCATTAATAGGAAGGAAGAATACACACTTTTCATCCCCGGTTCTGTATTTGATCTTGTTGATATGGATGAACATGCACTAGAATATCTTTAACTTTTACATTGTCTCCAACAACATTGACGAGAACACTCCTAAACCATTGAAGATACTGTACCAAGATGTCCTTCAAACGGTGTTTGCTTCTCCAAAAGAATTTGTCTTTGCCCTCGACCCAACTACCAAATAGCTTGATGAATTTATTGATGAAGTACTTAAATGCGATCACTTTGGTTTGGATTTTGACGAAGTCAAATTCGCCCTGATAAATATTGGCGAGATTAGACTCTTGATTGAACTCCCAATATCCTGCAAAACAAGGCGGGGAGGCGGACCTCCGACGCCCCTCTGGCGTAACTCTATACCGTAAAGAAGGCTGAGTGAAATAAGTGTCTTAGGAAATATGCATATGAACAGTGAGTACTTATAGGCAGAATATACCTGGCCCTTTAGTGGGTTCCACATGTACGGCAAATGGGCTGGCTCCTTTTTAATCTGACTATCCATTGCTATCAATATAGTTAGACCTATGAAGGCCCAATGGGAGGTTATGACTCTTCCATAGGCCCCGTGCGTCGGAACATCTCCCCCAGGCGCGATGTGCTTCTAAGACGAAGAAAAGCATGAGGAAGAGGAAGCTTGGCAGCTAGCATAAGCCAAAAGGCATGCATAAATAGTGACTACAATGAATGTCACGCATTCCCAAAAGATGGCTTCTCTTCCGATCTCTCCCACTATAAAGGCGAAAGATTATAGCTCTCCTGTTTCACTTTACCACTTTAGGAACTTTCGCTGAAAATCTGAGAATTCTCTGAACTCTTCTTGTCCGACCCATTAGGTACGACTCCCTACTTTATCTCTCTCTTTCTTTATTTACATTCTTGCTTTTGTAAAATGTCTGGGCGGAGGATTGAGGTTCACGATCTTAGAGAAATCGAAGACCTAGACGTCCCTTTAGATGTAGAACCTGTGCGATTTTACCATAAACCATTTTCGCAATCGGCCGAGTCCATAATAGGGTCGAATAGAGTGAGAAGCAGGGAGGTGAGTGCGGAGGGAGCCGAAAGTGAGGGCGACCGAGAGGGGGGTAGTGAGGCAGAGGATGAGGGTAGCGATCCTAACGCCATGTGCGACTCAGGTCCCGATCTTCAGGTTCCAGCCGTGGGGAATAAGTGGAAAGAGCACGATATAGTCCAAACAATGAAAGCATACGACCTTAATTTGTACGGGATGCATCATGTCCCCGGGTCGGGTGACGTCCCTTTTGAATGTGAGGAGGGCGAGATCACTATTTTCAAAGCCTCCTTAGCTGGTGGGCTTAGGTTCCCCTTGTATCCTTTTTTCCTCCATTTTCTTTGGCTGGTTGATATTTGCCCGGCCTAGTTAGCCCCCAGTGAGTGGAAGCTACTTGTGTACTTTTTTATCCTTTGCAGATCAATAGCGATTAAACCCACCATCGACCTCCTTAGGACCCTTCTAGAGCTGAAATACGTCCCCAAGTGTAATAGTTTAGTGTATTTGGCTAGGAGAAGGGTCATCACATTGGCTTGGATTCCTTCTTCATCTAGTGGCTGGAAATCTCAATTTTTCTACTTACGTCCCCTCGCTGGTAATCTGTTTGGTTCGTCATGGAAGCGACCTAAGGTGGCTGAATAAAATGACATAGGGACGATTGACGATGAAACCATTGCTTGCGCAGTACGAGTTGGGCCTGTTAGCAGAGGAAGCGAGCGATCTAATTCATAACGACCTCCTCCCTATGGCCGGGGTATACAGTAAAGAGGGTATGTCGGATTACGACCCCTTGGCTCC
>CAVNYN010277716.1:0-10020 GCA_963692815.1 Nyctanthes arbor-tristis
TTAGCAGAGGAAGCGAGCGATCTAATTCATAACGACCTCCTCCCTATGGCCGGGGTATACAGTAAAGAGGGTATGTCGGATTACGACCCCTTGGCTCCCTTACCGCTTTCACGGGGTGATCCAGTTTCGCAGGTATGATGGAATATAAACTTCTCTCTAATTGTGTTTATTTTTGTTCGACCTTTTCAGGTGCCATGGTTGCTGACAATGAAGCCCTGAAAGCCGCGATCGCCACCAAGGCTAAGGAGGCGGAGGAGAACATGGCTCATCTTGGCATCAAACATCGAGATAACCCTAAAAGGAAAAGAGCTAAGACCGCCCCTTCTACTTCAAAAGTCGTGCCTACCTCCGCTCATGCTTTTGGTTCCCCTATTCTCCCCAAATTCCTCGTGCTCCTCCGGCCCTCTCCCCCTGGCCAACTCCTGAGGGGGGCCAGGGCGGCCCTAGCCACCCTTGTGGAAAATTACCAGCCGTTCTTTCTCCTTTTCGATCCTCAAATCGGGAAGAAGTAGCCAATGCCCTCAAGCGGGCTTTAGTTCCCAAAGTGGTCGAGAAGTACCGTGACGGGCTCGCCCTAGTGAACGGGATCGACCATTTTCTCTCCTACGCCTGCAAGGTAGGTGTTCACCGTCTACTCATACCATCTCTTTCCTCTATCGGTGCTGACATTTGGCTTCTCTAGGTTATACGCATCGGGTATGGGCTTGCAGAACAAGGTCGCAAGAGGGTGACTTTGGGAGTGGAGATGCAACAGACAGTTTAGTATCACTCTACTGAGGCCATAAAGGCTGAATAGGAGAAAGTCGCGATCGCCGCAGAGAAGGAGAAGCTGGAAGAGGAGTTGGGGCAATTGAGGGCTTCGTTGCATTCAAAAGAGAATGCGCTAGAGGAGGTCACGAGGCAGAGGTCGAAGGATAGAGAGGAGGCTGTGGAAAACTTCAAAGCTTCTGAGGAGTTCAAAATGGCAAAAGGAAATTATGCTCTGGAAATGTATGGTCGCGGATTCAGAGAGTGCCGAGCCTGGTGTCAGATACACGCTTCCGAGCTTGACACATCTCCCATGATGAACTTTCCTCTCGGGTCGGAGGGATTCGATCTTGACCAGTTCGACCATCCTACTACAGAGGATGATGAGGCTGAAGAGGAAGAAGATGAAGAAATGGAGACATTGGACTAAAAGTTTTTTTTCCGTCCTTCGTTTATCTGCGCTCCTTTCTTTTTGTAATTCCCCTGGGGTCGTGTTTATATTTCTGCAAAATATTCATGTAAGAATATCTTAATAAATGCAAGTTGTTTAATCGACTTTTTGAGCATGTGGTTCTTTTTTATCATCTGGCTTTTATTCGCGTTGATTTTCAAAAGATCGCTTGATTGGACAACTTTTATCCGATCTAATCTTCAAAGGGTCGTATGATTAGGCTACTTTTATTCGCTCTAATTTAGTGATTAAAGATCGAATTAGTACTTGTATTCAGGAACCTTTCAATTAGGCTACTTATATTCGCTCTAATTATCGAAGGGTCGCACGATTAGGCTACTTGTATTCGCTTTGATTTTGTGATTTAAGATCGTGTTCCGTACTTGTATTCGGGAACCTTTCAATTAGGCTACTTTTATTAGCTCTAATTGTCAAAGGGTCACATGATTAGGTTACTTGTATTCGCTCTAATCTTGCAATTTGAGATCAATGATCACAGTAACTACCAAGTAATAATTTTTTTTTAAAACGGGCCTCATTAAAACCTTTAGTGTTAAAACCCCCTTGGGGCAAAAACCCACTAAAGGGAATAGAGTACCCTGCGACGTACAGAGAATAATACAAAAGCTATAAAAATTGAGGAAGAACCAACCCTCCTCCTTTCCATTTACTTGTAGTACTGTTTGAGATTTTCTGCATTTCACGACCCTGATAAGGGCAATGCTGCATATCTCTTAGGCTGTATGTACCGGGCCATACTTTCCGTAGCACTTCAAAGGGTCATTCCCAAGTGGGGTCTAGCTTGCCTTTGTGATGTCCTGCGGCCTCGGTCTTCCTCAGTACAAGATCACCAGCCCTAAACTCCCTGGGGCGTACAATCTCATTAAAGTACTTCTTTAGTGGTTGACGATAATCTGCCATCTTCAACTCTACTTGGTCTTGTACCTCTTTCAAGAGGTCGAGTCTTTCCCTCGACCATATTGCATCACTGTGTTTTTCCTGATAGTTTGGTATGGAAACTTCGATGAGAACCCGGGCTTCCATGCCAAAGGCTAACATGAAGGGCGTCTCTCCAGAGGAGGTCTTATGAGTGGTTTTGCAAGTCCATAGGATGGCTGGTAGGTATTCGGGCCAGTCCCCATTCGTGTTCTCCAATCTTTTCTGAAGGTCACTAAGAATAATTTTATTTGCTAGCTCTACAAGATCATTACTCTGGGGATGTGTCACTGACGTTAAACAGTGCTCAATCTGCCACTTGCTGCAGAAATCTCTGAAGGATCGGCATTCGAACTGTCGCCCGTTATCTGTGATGACTGTCTTAGGAAGCCCGAATCAATATACGACTAATTTCCACAAAAAGTTCTCTATCTTCTGAGCTGTTATGGTGGCCAGCGGCATGGCCTCTATCCATTTAGTGAAATATTCAACCACCACTACTAAGAATTGCACTTGACCCTTACCCTTTAGGAACGGACCAAGGATATGTACCCCCCACTGTTCGAATGGCACCTGGTTCTCAATGGGAGACAGATGTGTAGAGGGTCGTATAATGTTGTTTCCAAACTTCTGGCATCTCTCACATTTCTGCACAAAATTTATTGCGTCCTTCTTCATACCTGGCCAGAAATATCCGCAGTGTACCACCTTGGCGGGAAAAGTTCTACCGCCCTGATGGCCGCCACAGGCTCCCTCGTGTACCTCTTCCATCGCATTAAGGGCCTCGTGGGTGAGACATCTTAGGTACGGCAGGGCGTAACCTCTTTTGTATAATAATCCATCTATGATGAGGTAAGACGCCGTTCTTTTCTTGATTTTTCTTCCTTCTTTTCTATCTGCAGGCAAACTTCCGTTCTCAAGGAACATTTTGATAGGGTTGAGCCACGTAGATTCTATTGGCCTCGATTGAATTTCTCCCATAAATTATTTCCTCATGATGGAGGGTTTATGAACCGTTTTCAAGAACACCGTTCTTTCTAACCCATTACTGTTAAAAGACACTAGCCGGGATAGCGCGTCGGCTCGACGTGTGCTCTTCCGATCTTACCTTCCTGAACTCGCAAGACTTGAATTTCCGACGCAGGTCAAGTACCCCCATTCGATATAAATTCATAATTTCTCCCTTCGTCTCATAAGTACCTTCGATTTGCTCAACAACCAACTGGGAGTCACTGCACACTATAATATCGGAAGAGCGTCGTGTTGTAGTGCTGTCTGCAACCCCATGATCACGGCCTCATACTTGGCTTGATTATTTGTCGCCTTGAACCCAAACCTGATTGCACACTGAATTTCCATTATACCCATGACTTTCTGTGATATTATGCCCATCCCAGTGCCTGTTGAGTTAGACGACCAGTCCACAAAGAGAGCCCATATATCGACGCTGCTCGTGCTACTCTCTTCTAAACTGAGAGATCTGGGGCTTAACTCCACTACGAAATCCGCCAAGACTTGTGCCTTTATTGCAAGTCGGCTCTTGTATTTGATATCATACTTACTGAGTTCCACTGCCCATTTCAACAAACGGCCTGCTACATCTGGCTTCTGCAATATTTGCTTTAGAGGTTGATTAGTCAACACGTGGATTGTGTGGGCCTGGAAGTAGGGTCTTAGCTTTCATGAGGCAACCACTAGTGCAAGAGCCAACTGTTCTGCTAAGTAGTATCTTTGTTCGACTGACGTTAAGATTTTACTGATGTAATAGACCGGCCTCTGGTCATTTTTCTCTTCTCTGACCAATACTGCATTGATTGCATGTTCCGAGACTGCTAGGTACATGTATAGATGTTCGTTTGGTAAAGGTCTCGATAATATCGGTGGGGTTCCCAGATATTCTTTCAACTTTTTGAGGGAGGCTTCACATTTGTCATCCCAGGTAAATGTAGCTCGTTCTTTGATAGTTCGGAAAAACGGTACGCATCTGTTAGCAGATTTCGACATAAACCGACCCAGGGCTTCAACTCGACCTGTTAGCCGTTGCATTTCCTTCAAGTTTTTCGGTGGCTCCATGTTCACCAGCGCTGCGATCTTGTCTGGGTTTGCTTCTATCCCTCTGTGTGTTATCATGAACCCAAGAAATTTTCCCGATGCCACTCTAAAAACGCACTTTGCTGGGTTTAGCAGGATGTTATATTTTCTTAAGGTATCAAATATTTTTTCCAGATCTCTGATACGCCGATCCCTGTCTATACTTTTAACCACCATGTCATCTACATACACTTCGATTGTCTTCCCGATCTCTTCGGCAAAGACTTTGTTGACCATTCTTTGATATATTGCCCCCGCATTCTTCAATCCGAAGGGCATGACTTTGTAACAATAGATGTCTTCATTGGTGACGAATTAGGTCTTTCCACGTCCTTCTTGGCCATCTTTATTTGGTGGTATCCAGAGAACGCATCTAGGAAATTGTAAAGTTTGTAACCCGAAGTAGAGTCCACCCGGCGATCTATTCGGGGTAGTGGGTAGCTATCTTTTGGACATGCCCTGTTGAGATCTGTGAAGTCGATGCACATCCTCCATTTCTCATCGGGCTTGGGTACCAAGACGACATTTGCCAACCAATCGGGATACTTCACTTCTTTAATAAAACTAGCTTTAACCAATTTTTCAATTTCCATCTGTATTATCTCTCATCAGGATGGGACAAATTGGCGTTTTCTCTATTTTACTGGTTTGCTATCGGGGAGTACATTCAGCCTGTGCTCTATCAGTTCACAATCTATTCCTGGCATGTCTTCGTTGTTCCATGCAAAAACGTCCATGTTTTGCCTGATGCACTCCGCGAGCTTCACTTGGAGGTCAAAAGGTAACTGCCTTCCCAACGAAAAACATTGACCCTTGGCAATCTCGATCTTCACGTGTTCCTCCACTGCCGACATCCTGATTTCTTTCCCCATGCCCAAGTTCATTACACACGGCAGGTTTATGATATTGTTAACGTAACACTGTCTAGCAACTGCCTGATCCCCGCGTACTGAGACAATCCCCGTTTGTGAGGAGAATTTCATCGTAAGATGGAAGGTCGAACTATGGCTTGCAGGCTATTAAGGAATGGGCATCCCAATATGGTATTATAAGCCAAAGGCGTGTTTACAACCTGAAATGTACCCATCTTTGTAACTTGGTTGCCCTCTGTTCCCAAAGTGACAGGTAGCACTATCACACCAGTAGGCTGGACAATCCCTCATCTGAATCCCTGGAGAGGCGTTCGGATGGGGAGCAGACGATCCACCAGAAGTCCCATTTGTTTAAATGCCTCAATCGAAAGGACATTCACTGCACTGCCATTGTAGATGAGTATCCTTTTCACATTGAAATTTGCCACAACTGCCATGATAACAACGGCATCATCATGGGGATGGGCTACCCCCAACAGGTCAGTTGGGCCAAAAGTGATTTCCTGTCCATAGCCGACCCTTTGTACTGAAAGTATTTCTGACCCCTGCTGCAAAGACCGGGCATAACTTTTCCTCGATGCTCCAATATCGCCCCTGGCTGCCACCCCTCCAGATATTACATTTATAGTACCTACTGTACCCAGACCCGAGCTCCCCGTCAATGGCTTTTGCTCCGACCCTTTTACCTCGTTCCCTCATTCTTGCCTGTCGACCTTTACAAACTTTTTTAGATGTCCCCTCCTGATTAGGTTTTAAATTTCCTCTTTCAAGTTCCGGCATTCTTCTGTGGTGTGTCCCTAGCTCTTATGGAATTCGCAGTATTTATCTCTGTTGCTTCCGGTGATTCAGGCTTTCACTAGTTTCGGCCAATGAAGATCGTATTTATCTTTGATTTCTATCAGTATTTGAGAGCGAGAAGTATTAAGAGGTGTAGATCGATCCATAGTTATCTCATCGGGTCGACGTGGCCACGATCGGCTATCTTTCTATGTCCTGCTTCTTTTATGGTCAGATTTCTCAGCTTGAGTTGAGGCCCTCTTGTCCACAGAACGAGTGGCTACAGTTGGGAACAACGTTTCCTCCATATTGATATACTTATCTGCTCTTCTTAACAGGTCGTTGACTTCCGGTAGCAGGTTCTTCGACAATGATTTCTTGAATTCTATGCAATTTACTGCCTGCGTGAGCGTAGATACGGCTACTATTATGTGCAGGTCGGGCACCTGTAATCGCTCACCATTGAAACGACTCATGAACTACCGTAATGACTCTCCTTTATGCTGCTTCATCTGCATGAGGGTAGCTGCTGTTTTTCTGATGCGCTTGCTGCTGGCAAAGAAAGTCAGAAACCGTTCTACAAGATCCTCAAACTGACCAATAGATCCCTCTGGCAGCGTTGCGTACTAGTCTCTGGCCGGCCCTGTCAATGTTTAGGGAAACACTTTGCATAATATAGGGTCCGGGGCATTCTGTATATCCATTATGTCAGTATATGTGTTCAAGTGGTTGTTAGGATCGCCGGTGCCATCATAGTCCTTCATTCGGGGATACTTGAAATTATCTGGAAGAGGAAAGGACCGCATTGCAGTCATGAAAGTGGACTTTCTATTGAAGGAAGTGGCAGTAACTGCCCCTTGTCTGAGCCCCTCTACTATTCCTTGCTGTATAATCTAAGTGACCGCTTCCATGGACATCATTACTGTTTCTCCGACCTCTATATGTTGCGGGTTATTCCAGGAGGGCCGTGTCGCCGGGGCCGGGATATCCCTATGGGACGGTTCAACTACCTCATCTCGTCCTCTTTCATGGGCCACTGAGGGACTGGGAACCGACCTAGAAGTTGGGGTGGATCTTTAGAGGAGCTGTCGCAGTTCATCTACTTGTCTTTGCAAATATTTTGCTGTGGGCCCAGGAGGGGGATCGGGTCCGTTGGGTGGTGCATGATCGGCTTTCGGTAGAGAGTCGACCATATTTTGAGGTCCAGACATTGTCGGCGGTGATCCTCAAGCTACATCTTCACTTTCCAAGCGTAATCGGTTGTTGCGGGTGGTAACCATGCAAGCACGGGGTTCCCCACAGACGGCGCCAAATGATGAAGTTGAATTCTCCCTGATAAAGATTAGCGAGATCAGACTCTTGATTGAACTCCCAAGACCCTGCAAACGAAGGCGGGGAGGCGGACCTCAAATGCCCTTCCGGCGTGAGAGTAAGTAAGGGAGGTCTGGGAGAGAATAATTCTATACTGTAAAGAAGGCTGAGTGAAAAAGTGTATTGGGAAATGTGTATATGAACAATATAGGCAGAATATACCTAGGCTCTTTAGTGGGTTCCACATGTACGGCAAATGGGTGGCCCCTTTTTAATCTGACTATCCATTGCTATCAATATAGTTGGACCTATGAAGGCCCAATGGGAGGTTATGACTCTTCCAGATCGCATTAGATGTTTTCAAGAAAGTGAAAGAATGATGGCAAAAGTCGTCAGCATCCTCTGAGAAAGAGAAATCAGGAATCAAATGAAGAGATGCCGGCATTGATGACTTCTGCTGGTCCAGAGAATTTTTGTTGTGGGACGTGCAGCTGCAGAAACTATCTTGATTGGGTTTTCTTGGTCCTAGTTCTTCTATTGTGTTTTTGGTGGATTTTTGTTCTTGTTTTTGGTGGTGTTATGTTTTTGTGGTTTTCATCTTGTTTCTTTTAAGCTTGTTTCCTCACTATTTGTATCTTTAATTGGCTCCTTGTTCCCCGGAGCTTGTACTCTCTTTCTTCTTTAATATCAATGTTGCCACCTTTGGTGGTTTGTTTTAAAAAAAATAATAATAATTAACCAAAAAAATAATATGTCTTAGTTTTGTTTAATTTTTTGTCTATTTTTTCATTTAGATAGCAAAACTCAAGTTTTAGAGAAGGAAATAATGGCTAATTGCAGAAGAAGTAAATGGTAGAGAGTTTTAATGACGGATGAACATTTATCCTTTTTTTTTTGTGTACTTGTCGGGAATAAAACATCCTTTTAGTTAGTGATTAATCTAGACTGAAGATACATATTTAGTCATAAATAATAATTTTTTATTAAAGAAGGAGGAAAAAAGAAAAACTCAAGTCGAATCAACCTACGGTTCATTACGGCCTGTGTGGAAATGATTTTTTCATAGTCAATTCTTATTCAAATTCGTTTTCAAACGCATAGTTACCTATTAAAATTTTAAATAATCTTACTAAGTAAAATTGTAATTTTTTCTTATTTTCTAACCACACATTCTTTCAAAAAAATTATTTTTCATAAAATCAATTCTCCAAAATCATTTTCATGCGGACATACTTGATAGGAATCATAAGTGTGCTTAAGTATAGGGCTTCAATGTGGTCACTTAGGGCCCCAATAATAACCTAACAAAAAATTCTTCATAATTAAAAGAAGTGCTGTCATTTGCAACACAGCTAGCTGAGGGGATTTTCCCTCATTCTTCTACCAGAATTCCACTACTTTTGCCATTTCCGACAGCACCATAGGGATTCTCACCCCCCCTCATTTGGCCGTCAAAAATGATAGCATGAGCATTGGTGTGGGTGGAGTGTTTTTTATATTTTAAAATTTTTAATATAATTTAATAAAATACGGATATAAAGGTAATTTAATTGTGGAGTTAACGGGATTATTATGAAATCCTCTAAACAAGGACTCTACGTGTCAATTTATGAAAAAGAGGTTGAGGACAATTTACCCGAGTTCCATTCTGACACCATACATAGAGCACGTTATGACGCCATATAGGCTATATGGCGTGCATTGGGACACGCTATATGAGCAATATAACGTCATAGCGTGCCTAATATATAGTGTTAGATCAAAATTACAATTTACCCTCAAACTTTATTGCCTTTTTTTGTCAAATAAAATTATTCCAAAACTTTCAATGGTTTCATCCGAGATAACTGGTAGTACCGCCATACCATTATCATTCTATTTTTGCAATGGTGGATCGATTTCCAACCTAAAAGTCAATAACGCAAAACGGGTCCTACGCAGAGTTGACTGTCACCGCTTTTATCTACAAGTTCAGGTGAGATAATCACCGCCCCGTCAACACGTGCATTAAAAGAATCAAAACAAAAAACAGTATAAATGAAAATAAAAAAATTAAAATGAAAATGAACCCAAAATTGTACGTTCGATATAGAGTCGCCGAAAGAGAGAGCAGAAAAAATAGCGATAGAGAAAAGTAAAAAACTTCCCAATTCCTCGAATTGAAATTTCAATCCTCCAATTATCACGAGAAATTAGATATAATTTCGAAGAAATAATTAGGAAATCGAAATAATCGTTGAATGATTATTGTTTTGTCAATGGATTTATCGAGGAGGATGTACGTCTGTATGTTGATGTGTATAGTGACGGCATCTGCGACGTCGTTTCAACCGCCGGCGTCTACATCCATGTGTATCGGTGCATCCAAAACGTTTCTCCACGATCTGAAGTCTCAGTGTCCTGTTTCGATCCCCTTCTCTTCTTCCCCTATTAAGGTATTTTTATTTTTATTTTTTCATATTTTAGGTCCTTAATTTGATTTAGGAGTATATAGGGAGTTTTATTATGTCATTTTGCTTTGTTTTTGAGAAAGAGATTTATTTAGATTACCAATTGTTGATATATTTGTACCGGATAATTTTTTACCTTCTCCGAATTATCACTTGTACTTGCAAGGATTGGCATAGGGATTCTGTATGTTTATTATTCACAAATTTAGGGGTTTTAAGGGAGTTGTTGATAATCAGAAATATGCATGGTATAAATGTTTTATTGTTGCATATGTATTTAGGCGACGAAATAACAAGCTGAAGTTGGGAAAGATTTTAGTTTGCACAGAAATTGTGCATGAAAATAGCTGGTCTCCTGGGAATTAACTAGTTAGCTAAGAACTTC
>CAVNYN010277718.1:0-12179 GCA_963692815.1 Nyctanthes arbor-tristis
AAACAGAGGAACAAATTGACTGATTTATCTTCAGAAGATTCATATTATGCATAGACATTGACACTCTAGCGACCACTGAATCTGGCTAATTTCAAGTTCAACATCCTAATTCTCGGTCTCTCTCAAGTCTATATGTCTAATTTCAGACTTACTTAGTGAGCTGATAATTAGATCAACATACACAAATCTACGCAGATCAGATCTTTGACTGCGTTTTAGTCTAGGGTTGAAATAAATAATCTTAATTTATTCGAAAGCCTCTCTCGATGGTTATCTAAATCTATACCTATACATGAGATTAATTATCTCTAATTAACATTCAAACATATGGTACGCATTAATCCATTGTGATTATTTTTTTAGCGATTTGATAGAGCATAATAGTATCTCTATCCATTATAGGACCCTATGTCGTTCACCACCATGTGCTATACTCATGAAGAATCTCTCGAAAATAACATGAATCACAAAATTCAATTTAATGGTGATCAAACTTCAAATTAGAATAAGCGCAGAATGAACAATCAACCCAACAACCTAGAACAATAGTAAAAATGAATACTATAAACTAATCATGAAAAACGAGGTTTCATCATTAACCCCAGTACAAAATAATTAGTCTGTAAGAAAGAGAATACAACACTAAATATTAGAATTCAAAACCCGAAAAAAACGAATTCACGATAAATTCCACATCGTTTCTTTTCCTCGACCACGTACACGCCTCGACCCACGCACGACCACTTCTTCCGGCTTCTTCCTTTCGCCCCCCGCAGTCACGGCCTTTTCCCTTTTTAATTCATAATTAATGAATTTGGGCCTTCTGCCACGTTTGGAAATTTTATTTTATTTTATTTTTTTATTTTTTTTTCAACTATTAATTGCACAACCATCATTCCACTTCGTTTCTTCTTCAACTTTGGTCCATAATTTCTAAAAGCCAGTAGAATTGATCATTTTTCCCTTTTTTCTTCATTTGCTTCAAAATCGGGTTCAATCCTAAAATAAATAAAAACAAATAGCATTAATTAGAAAGTCGACGAAAACAAATGATAAAAGTATAGTGTTACTGACTCAAGACAAGTGTAAAATTGCACTTGTCAGGCCTCCCCCTCCCAATCTGTTAAAAATGTTGAAAAAGATCCAAATGAAATGAGATGATGGTTTCATATAATTAGGAATGCTTTTGAGGCGTTTAATTTCTATAACAAAGAAACACACCTGATCAGCTGTGCAAAGAGCAATAAAATTTTCATACATTTTCAAGACCTCTCTTTTAACTTGAGAAGCAACTGGTTATATACCTCACTACTGATTTCTTAAACATCAGACTAACCGAACAACATGGATTCTGCATAACTTGAGTACACGAAGCTGACTGCAAACGTTGTCTATATGTAGAATCACATGACTGGCTAAAATCAAATCCTCTGTATATTTTTACACATTTCAACGGGAAACATCATTGTAAATTGCTGCAGGTCAGTTTAACGAACGATTGTAATATATGTATTACTTACAATGATATAACCGATAGCGGAGTAAAGCACCATTTTGAAGCCATCCAAATAGGCGATAAGTTGCAGAACGGAAGAGGTCCCATCCTGTAGACTCACAACTTGAGCAGATTTTGCCAGGTCTTGCTCTTTCCATCAATCAGATTTTTCCAGATCTTGTTCTTTCCATGAATCTGTGATATGAGTGATCATTATACCAACCGCAGCATTCTCTACAAAACTGTGGACAAATACAGGGCCTGCAAGCACATATCAGATAGATGATCAATTGTTATAAATTGAGAAATATCAGCTAGAGTACATGTAACTATGATCATCATTGAAGTACGTAGGTAGTTTTAGTTTTTACCAAACATAACCAGGGCTGCCTTGGAGAAAACAACATAGTAATGAAACTTTTTCGAGCACCAGTAAGTAATCTCCTTAACTACTGATCTAGCAGCCATCTCTCCTAACCACTAACTAGCAATTAACTAACTGGGAGGCCAACCAAGTCTAAACTCAGAACACCTAAAAGATGGGAGGTGGTACTTCCCCACCACCCCCACAAAAAAAAAAAAAAAAACCACGGGGGGACCACCTTTGGGGGGGGGGGGGTAAGAGCCCTTTCGTTTCTACAGAAAAAGGGACTACTAATGTTCAAAAATAATACTATTGTTTCTGTACCATGTAGCCCTTAATTTCAAATGCACGCCACGTGTTTTTGAAATTCATGAGACGTGCATCAACATGGAATAATAGGAGATTTCATAACAAAATTTTTGAAAGACTTTTTAAAACTATTCTTTTGACCTTTTTGTAGATTATAGGAGTTACAGCCTAGGGAATCTCATGTAGGGTTCATTTTTCATTCAAGATTTAGTTGAAAACCACAAGTAAATATTGTATTATGGAAGTGTAAAAATGTGGATGGCCCAGGACTCTTGTAAGAGGCAATAATGGAGAAATATATGTATTTACCACCAGAGGAGTAAGCAAAAAGGTAGCAGTCCATTGTTCGTCAATCTGTTCTCAACTATGTTATACATGTATGATTAGATAAGGAAGACTATACGTTCTATTAAATTTCCTGAGTTTGAAAAATTATAAATAAATAAATAATGATTGGTTATAAATACTTAAATAAAAGCTCAGAATGCAAATCACAATGAGTTGCACTACATAAACAAAAATATATGTAAAAAATCTAATAAAACTAACACAGACATAATCTTATTTTTCAACACATCACATCACTTTTCTATCAACACTTATCACATAACTCACTTGTCAATTTTGTCAACCTTTTTGTCTATCTTTTTGTCCAATTAGAATTTTTCAATCACAATAGGAAAAACATATCTATATTTAAAAATTTTACTTAAAGTTTTACACATGTGCATGTGGCCATGTGCTGACCTTTGATTTAAATGTGATCAGGAACAGCTAGAATTTTAGATAGAACCGAGTTGAATTTAGAGAAAAACAACTGGGGGTTGGAAAGGGGCTCTGCCCCCTTCCCAGGGGTTCAGGGCCAATGCCCCTGAAATTTTTTTTTATAATATAAATTTTTGAAAATGAAATTGCACTAGAAATGTTAGAAGCTTGGTTTGTTAGATGCTTGCAACATACTTGATCAAGCTTCTTAGCCGGAGTTTGATCAAATTTCTTAATAAATTTGGAGAAAAGTTTGTGTAAAAAACATATATATATATATATATATATAAACTTATTACAAAATATAAATAATAAGTAAATAAGAGGAGAGAGAATAGGCTGGAGAAGTGACAGTCTACCAACACAAAAGTCAAAGATAAATGGATGGAGGAAAAGAGAGAGGTTGTCAGTTCTTTTCTGAGACTTGTGCAACTACTCTTTCCCCACCTTCGTCTTCCTCCCTTTCTCTGTGAAATACCACCATTTTTGCAGAAACCTTCAACTTAAAAAAAAAAAAATCTGAAAAAGATGGGTATGTAAGCCAATGGCTGGACCGAGCTACAATTCGGTCCAGGCCATTAATAGATCTGTCCCTAAATATGATATAATGAGTAGAATAATGAGATATTGTCAAGTGTCTAATTAATAAGAAAGATAGTTTAGGCAGTAATCTATGGTCAAATAAGGCCATCGAGTTTGATATTGCATCAACGTAAACAAGGCGGAATCTTTGTCCAGAATATAAAATGTGGGCGGAATCTTTGTCCAGAATATAAAACGTGGTCCAGAATATACAATGTGGATTCACACACCCCTATCTTCTATCTGGTCAAATGTGAGTAACAAATTAATAAAATTCTCTTTTCTTTTTGCCCTTTTTTTTTGATCCGATTTCCCTTTTTTTTAATAATTTTTTTTTGGAAAGTGTTTTTTTTAAATGTAAACTATTGACATATGAAACACGGGGATAATTTCTCATTTGCTGTTAAAACTTGAAAGTTAACTTTTTGAATTTATCACCCCCTTGGGTTCTTTGGAGTCGGAGAACATGACGGCCATTAGTACTGACCGGTCTAAACGTGCATGGCAATAAGCTTTAGAGCTTGTTTGATTATCATTTTTCTTCTAATTTATAATTTTACCTATCACTGATTTGACATTTGATTTGACAATTATTCAATTACAACCACATATTTCAAATATTTTTATATTTTCAATACACATTCTACCTCTTTCATCATTATAAATTTCTCATATTTTGATAAATAATGGGCATCAAACAAGCTCTTAGTCCCCGTTGTGGGTGCAACCAATAATGCAAAAAGAGGCTTTGTTACAAGCGGGAGTTACCAATGGGTTAACAGCCCTGGCCTTGCCATTGCTCTCCACCCTGGCTCCTTGGAGACACATTCTGCGATTTACATCCTCCATCAAAGGTCCAGGACAGGGTCGGTAGGGGCCCTCAGGGTTGGGGTTCAACCTTAATAATGCAAAAAGAGGAAATTAGGCTAAACACTTGATTTGCCCAAACAATTTGAAAAATACGTTATTTCCTCTTAATGACGTAAACATACGACTTACCTAGCGTTTTCCTTGCAACTGCCTATTTCTTTGTCCCTAGTTCCCGGGACAAAATTAACGGCTGACCCATCTTGTATGGCACATGCTATGTGAACTGTTATACATGGCATTTATAGTATGACATCATTATTTTCGGTGCGACTCTTTTAATTTTTTTGTTATATGCATGAATGTTTATTCTATATATGACTTTTCACGATTTTTCTATAGTATCATATCTTGTTCCAACTTTGGAACTAGATCCACTTAGATGGCGCTGACGAGACGCCACCATGGACCATGCGGCCGCATGGAACCTTCAATTCAACAGCCAATCAACATGGGAGGGTGCGGAGAAGCTTAACACAATGTAAAAAGAAATTTTAATGAAAAGAAATATGAGAGTTAAAAGGAAAAGAATAGCCCAGACGCTGCTTACTGGAGTTGCAACGATTATTTCACCTCTGGCTACTCCTCTGGTTGCCGCTCTGACCGGCGGTTGCTGGTCCAACCGTCAGAATTTGGCCAAGGTTCGTTTTTGGTGGTGGGGGGATGGTTTACTGTTGTTTTTCGCGGCTGGAGGGTGTTGGGTTTGCCAGGAATGTTTCAAATGGTGAAATGGAAACTGGTTTTGTATTTCAAAAAACTTGTGGGGCCCATATCACCATGTGGCGCTGACTAAGCGCCACATAGGCAGATCTGGTTGGTCTTATAGAAAAACTCTTTTCAACTAAATAGTAACGTAAATGTGATTTTTTTTTAATATATGTAACTTTTAAAATATGACTTTTTCTATTATTTATATGCCACTTTTGTCATATGTGAAAATTTAAACTAATGTGACTTTTTCCTATTATACGTGACTTTTTAGTTAACTAAGTGAGACTTTTTCTATTATATATGCGACTTTTTAGTTAATTGAATGTAACTTTTCTATTATTACTAGTAATGGCACGTGCAAGGCACGTGCCGTATCTATAATTAATATCGATCGATTTTGAATATTTGTTAGTGGACACAAATTAAATGTACACATTATTAAATTAAACTTTCTTAACATGTCGGGATGCAAAACAATATATATTAGTCAATGAATTATAATTGAAGATCTAATCTAAATGAGTTAATTTATGTGAATTTAAAAAAAAAAAAATCCCCTGAATTAATTCAAATTCAAAAATATAGCAATAGCTAAGGACAAATGTGAATGCCCTACACAGTTCGTTCTTTTTACTTACAAAAAGTTCAAAATGAAACAATACATAAACCATTAGATGCCAAAGTTTGGCATCTCAAGGAGGAAAAAAATATATTATGGCAAAAATTAGAAAACTATTGGCAAATGGCAATCTATGAAATGTATGATGCATGAAAACTAACCGGTCATCAAACAAGCTCCCATTTTTGTTTCTCTTAAGAAGTGCAATCTAGAATTTTCTGAAAACAAATATATTATAATTAGAAGAAATAAAACCATATCAAGATTCAATAAGTAAAGTGGATATAATGAAACTAAAATTTCACACCAATCTACAACTCTAGGACCAATTTATATCAAATTAAGCCAATATAACTATATATGTAAACTATTGAAAAAATATTAGTTGAAAAATATCTCGATTCCGAATCCCACACAAGCACTTTGAAATCAATATATCAGAATCATATAAAGATCATTTAATCAAAATTTTGTGTTGAAAACATATGAGATATACTGTGACTTTATTCATATGACTCAATGTGTTGCATTGGTGGGTAAATAAGGAAAGATAGAACTAATTCGTTAGGGGTAATGAAGATGCATCAAAACAAATGAATGAGGAAAAAAACCTAAAAATCAAAAATGGAAAAAAAGGAGAAAAATGTATATAAGGGGAATTTTTTTAACAAAGCAGAGAAAAAACCAAGCATTTGTTATGAGAAAAAACCATGCAAAAACAAAAGATTGAAGAAGCATGAATACAACATAAAAAGGTAAAGAATATATACGGAACAAGAAATAAAACCAAGAGGACACTTCAAAGAAGAATAGAACACTGTGGAAGAGAAAATGGACCATGTATTTGTGAAAAATTTCAAAAAAAAGAATGAAAAATGGAAAAAAGGTGGTGGTTGTTTATAGGATTGGCTAAAAAGAGAGTAGTTTTTGTTGCATCCAACCATTTCCTAAGCACATTCAAATAATATAATGTTTGCATTCTTGTGTGCCAAGAGAAATTATAGTGAACCAGAACTAAGTAAAACACTTCAAGATCATTATTATTATTATCATCATCATCATCCAAAGCTGCAACAACGACTGGTAATCGTTGGCACTCCCACCAATTCCCAGTAGATGTTTATTTGGTCAACTAAATTATAATTGGTTGCCAAAAAGAGCCTTGAAATAAACTTATTTTCCACATGACCACCTCTACCTCTAACTATGATTAGTAAGGTTTTAAATGCATAAAGTGGAATAAAGTCTCTAAATATAATTTCAATGTTCAACCTTTGTAAACTTCAATTGATTTAAATTAAGTTAAAATGTAAAAATAACATAAAACAGTAACACTTACTTCAAGCTTTCCAAAAATTAAATTCAAATTAGATTTACATATAAAGGTTCACACGTAACACTTTTTTTCCACATGACCACCTCTACCTCTAACCATGATTAGTAAGGTTTTAAAAACATAAAGTGGAATAAAGTTTCTAAATATAATTTCAATGTTCAACCTTTGTAAACTTCAATTGATTTAAATTCAGTGAAAATGTAAAAATCACATAAAGCAATAACACTTACTTCAAGCTTTCCAAAAATTAAATTCAAATTGGATTTACATATAAAGGTTCACAAGTAATAGAGCTTACAAATAATGTCCTATTATAACTCAACAATACATCATTTAAGCGTCCTCATATGTGTTAATAGTAGTAATAAGCATACTTCTAGCTGTAGAAATATGCTTATAGTCATATGAAATTTAAATTATAAAATATATAAATATTTATGGAATCACCTAAATATTCGAAGTGTTTGATTTAGAACTCACATAATCTTTGAATATGCATGATAGCTTGCCACATTCATAGAAGATTAATGTTGGTGGTACCTCAGAGATATTCTCCATCTTAAACAAGAACAAAAACTTCAAAATGGATTAACCCAACACAAAATGTGGAAAAGAAGACCAAAAAATTTAAAAAAAAAAAAAAGATGGAGTGATAAAGCAGGGGCTCTAAACATTCCCTTTTCTCCCTATAGAAATTTAGATTAAAGCTAGGAACTGAGAAATCTAGCTAAAATTTGATAATCCCAGAATCAAAAAATGCATAAACTCAGCCAGAAATCAGAAATAGAATACATAAAGCAAATAAAAAAGGATCAAAATCCACTCTCACCCGGAGCCCCAGTCAGCACCTCTTCCTTATCCCCTCCTTTAGAATGTTGGGATGTGTTTGGGAAATATTGCCTTAATTTCCTCGTAGTGTACTCTTTAATTTTTTCAGTACCCAAACCTTAAACCACATAAATAAAAAGTTAATTTGATTTTGGAATGCGAAATCTAAATCCCCAAATGACGAAGCTTATCTTAATTGCCACCAGGTGCTCCGCCAGAACATTGAGAAAAAAGAAGCTGAAAGGTTCCGTTTTGGATAACCAGAAGCATCAAAAGTATTGCCCAGTGGTTGAAACTTCAGAAACCAAGAAGTATAGATGGAGATTAGGGATGAAGGAGTATGGAAATTTGGGATTAGGGTTTGTAAGTTTGCCTATTTATGAGATGATTGGCAGAAAAAGAAAAAAAAATCGTGCTTCTTGCCATATAGATTGATTGCGAAGAGCTTGACTATCCATCAACAACCTTTACTGGAGGCTTTGTAAGATCGAGAATGGGCTGGGAGATTTGCAGGTATGGCAAGCGTAGGGATGAGGGGCTCCAAATGATGCAAATTAGCAATTTTTTGCTATTTAAGTCCCGAAAAAACGGTGTCATTTTAATTCCAAAAAATTGAAAAAAAATAAAGAGCATCAAGACGAAGTCGTATAAGAGGATCGGATGAACAGTAACTTTAAAAGTGCTCTTTTAATATATAGTGGATATATGTGACTTGCTATTATATACGACTTTAAAAGTATGCCTTTTAAATAAAGTGTGACTTTTCTATTATTTATATGTCATTTTTGCCATATGTGATTTTAAAAATGTAAATTGTAATTAAATATAATTTTTTCCTATTATAGGTGACTTTTTAGTTAATTGAGTGTGACTTTTTTATTATTATTATATGTGACTTTTTAGTTAATTGAATGTGAATTTTCTTTTATTATATATATGTGACTTTCTGTTATAAACGACTTTAAAAATGTGACATTTTAACTAAGCGTGACTTTTGCTATTATTTATATGCCGCTTTTATCATTTGTGACTTTAAAAATGTAAATTTTAATTAAATGTAACTTTTTTCCTATTATACGTAAACTTTTTAATTAACTAAATGTGACATTTTTCTATTGATATGTGATTTTTTAGTTAAGTGAATGTGACTTTTCTATTGACTTTTTTTTCTATTGTATGTGATTTTTTAGTTAAGTGAATGTGACTTTTCTATTATTATTATTATTATTATTATATATGTAACTTTCTATTGTATGTGATTTCAAAAATGTGAATTTTTAATTAAGTGTGACTTATGTATTATTGATATGCCACTTTTATCATATGTCACTTTAAAAATGTAAATTTTAGTTAAATGTTGAATTTTTCCTATCATATATGAGACTTTTTAATTAACTAACTGTGACTTTTTTTTTTTTTATTATATGTGACTTTTAGTTCATTGTGTGTGACTTTTCTATTATAATACACTACAGAAAATATTGTATTCAACGACTAGTTTTTTGGTCGTAAAAGTCTTGGAATTGGTCGTAGCCATTCTTTACCAACCAAAAGTTCGTTGTTGGGATCTTGTCGACAAAACCAAGTTGAGAAAAGTTTTTAGCGACCAAGAAAGGATTGCGTCATTGAATATCAGACTTTCAGCAACCAAGTAGTGGTCGTTATATACTTTGTCGTGCAACCAACTTTTATTTTCAACAACCAAATAACTTGTTGTAGCTACGGGTTTGGTCGACACAAAAAGGTGTCAGGCAACCAAATTTGGTCAGTTTCTTTTTCTACAACCAGTTAAGTGGTTGTAAAATATATTATATGCAACCATTTTATATTGTTTCAACCACCAAATTAGTTGGTCGTAAAATGTTTCAACAACCATATTATTGGTCGCCATTTAATGATGATTGTTTCTTCAAAATTTATATTTGGATCGTCGTAGTAGGAACTAATTTGGTTGCTATGATTATGTGACAGTAACCAAATCGTAGTCGTAGCTTGTTATCTACTACCAAAAATCAAATAAAATCTCAATGTAAAAATGATACCGAGACGATATTAAATAAAACAAGGCTAATATAAAAAGCAATTTCATTTTCCAAAACCCATGAAGATATCCATTAAAATGAATGACATACCAATGTCAATACGATCGTCGTTCTTAAACATAAAGCACTAACACTTGTAATGTTGGTGTACTTGATAAAAACTAGAACTTAACAATAAGTCTTTCACCGTCATAGATCAACACACATCTCATCATTACCAGAAATATCAGCCAAAATAAATTGGACAATAGCTTACTTAATTGTCATCATTCGAACCATTAGATGGAAGAGTTTCACTCTCGACTGGATGAAGAACTTCTTCAGCGATGCAACTTATGAATGCCTTCAAAACATCTACTTGTGCACGAAGATATGTGACCTCATCTCGCAAATTGGCATTCTCTTCACAGGTGGCACAACTTTCCAATCTCGCCTTCTTTGATATTTTATCCTTCTCAAGATAGCTAAATCTATTCCCCAAAACCTGTGCACATATATCTGATTCCTTCAACTGCACAGTCTCTTCATTGGAATCCAGTTGAGAATCTTGATTAGAAGCTTGCAAATCACGCATTGTATTCTGTCAAATCATCATATAAAGCATAAATTAACATGATATTTGAAAGATTTATCATTGATTTTAGATAAAGCTAGTTCTTACATAACATGACTCTGCCTCTTCAGTTGTCTACCGTCCAATTTTGTAATGCATTTCATAGAAAAACTTGATATATCCCGGCAATTCTTGTGTATCTGGATCCCGCCCTCTGTTTACAAAAAAAAAAAAAAAAAAAAAAAAAGTACAAGTAAAAATTATTATTTATTAACTATATAATACATATTATCCAAAATGACATACCATTTCATGTGCATGTGCAACATAAGATTTTGAGCCTTGAAGAGTCACTAATTTTTTCTTTTCTCGGTTTTTTTTTGTTCACTTCAGACCTTTTCTACAATCCAAGAATCACAAATCTAATTATCTCAACATAAATAGAAAATTCTATAAATTGCTACAAACTGTCATTTGACACATTGACCGCACATATATTTAAACATAAAATCCAACAAAAATTCCAGCAGAATCTCCCTGGCCTATAAATTAGACATAGCCAACCAGAAGAAAATCATCAAATACCTAAAAACATCTAAGCAAAAAAACCAACACCATCGAACTCTTCAAAAAATAATCCCAAACTCCACCACAATCAACAAGTGACAAATGCAAAAGCATATAATTATAACACAAGTTCATACATGTATAAGGAGAGACAAACTATTGGTCACATCCATAAATTACTATTGCCAAGATTATAGTTAGAGAATACTAACCTTCCACTCATCACTTACAAAATGATCACAAAAGAATTCCCAATTCGCTGTGTCAAATATGGAATCAGGCTTGTTTCTTTTAGCCTTTGCAAGATCCTTATAACCTCCCATTTCTTGAAACTTCTTGTAGAGTCTACTGCGGTACCCTTTCTACTTTTTATACATCGAACATTCGATGCTCTCTCTAATCAATTGGCTTGACTCGTACTCAAATTTATCCTTCAAGAGAATTAGGAAATTATTTGTAAAAACTCATATTAAAGCAGTTAACACATAAAGTGAAAAAGATATACATTCAGACGGTCTAGGAGTTGCGACTTGTGAGCATCATCGATCTCTTGCCAACTTTTCACAGCTAAAGGAGCCATAGAACGAATAATAAAACCAATTTCATTAGCCAATTTCGAAAGATTTGTTACTCCACTTATTCAAGACCTTTATATGCATCAGCTTAATCAACAATGTCAATTTAGAAACCTTTTTACATGCGGGATAGAACTCACTCTCCACATTTTCCAACATTTCATGAAACTTCTCATACTCTTTTGGCTCATTGTTCCCATCAAAAGTAGCATCTGGTGGTCTTTCATTATTATTAGGCTCTATTGGAGTAGAATGTGAACAAGCTAAGTCTTCTAATGCATTAGACATCGGATCAACACAAACATGATCGTTTGTTTCTTGAGATAGTTCAGATAGAGTAACAGGATTAGAAGGACGAACAGGATAACTTTCACCATGAAATATCCATGTAGTATAACTACGTTGAAAACCGTGGACCATTAGATGACTTTTAATTGTTCCTAGATCTTGCACTGTACCGTTCAAACAAATGCAACAAGGACAATGTGACTTTCCTTCTTTATTTAAAAAATTCCGAGCTCTTTGTATAAATGATATAACCCCCTTTTTATATTCCTGTGACAACC
>CAVNYN010277720.1:0-11961 GCA_963692815.1 Nyctanthes arbor-tristis
TTACCTGGGCAACTTCAGTAATTCCTGGTGTTGTAATGAGCCTAGCCAGCGACCCACTTCCAAATGCCACCAGAGCGCTGTCTCTGGACAGTTGAAGCGAGCTCCATTTCATGTTCAAAAGCAGATTTTTGTCTTCTAAGTGCCTGAACCTCCTCTTCTAATGATGGCAAGGATTCCAACAGCTTCTGTACCTCACTTATTTGTGCCTGTCATTGCCATTAAACATGGATAAAGATAAAATGATTTATGGATAAAGAAAATAACTGTTTGAAATTTTTAAAAACACAGGGGAAAAAAAAAACAAGTTAAACATATAATTTAGGAACATAGAGAACGTGATCAGAGTAAGTTGACAAAAGGCTCAGAAAAATAAAAAAATAAAATAAAAGCAGACCTCCAGTTTAGCGCATCTTGATCTCTCTCCCACAAGTTGAGCTTGAACTGATTGCAGTTCCTGGAAGCAGTTCGTGGAAATGAAGATATTAATGATAATGCAATACTAAAACCAAATGAACTATTTATTCGGAGAAGCACACCTTTGACAGATCAGCATAATTTCTGTTTGCCTCTTCAATCTTAGCCTCAAGAGTAGAGTTCTCTGTCATAACTTCCGCAAGTGAAGATTCTGCTACCTTCTTTTCTTTTCTGATTGAATTAATTTCAACTAAAAGATCGTCGCGAGATGTATCCACTGGAATTACCTTGAAATTTGGATCTTCTTTCTCGGGGAAGTCTAATTTTTCAGGCTTGGTCAAGGCATATGCAGCAGTAACAGAAGCCGCCGCTGCCGCTGCTGCTGGTGACTGAAATATCTTGGGACGTGAAGAGTCTCTTGGTTTTGGCCTCATTACAAATATCTATATAAGGAAAAACCAAGATCACATTGGGCAGAGCAATTTCTAATTTTCTATTTCGTCATTATGAGCAATAAAAAGGATGCCGGGAGCAAAGTTGTTTCTTCACACTGACTGTGATCACACCATGCATGTAAACTTCAGAAAAGTTTCTATAAGTGAATTAGCTTTCGGCACATCAGTAACTGAATGGTGAATTCAAGTGCACTAATAAACTTTCCTAAATTAATTCTGTCAATGCAATATGCATCATAGATCCATAAAATAGTCTGGCAGACTGGAATAGCACCCCTAGCATTATTATGTGAAAGTAATAGAACACAAAAGACATGCCTGCATTCTTTCTTTTCTCCTGTAGCTAAATTTTGCTTGCAAATGGGTGCTGATCCATTAATAAGACAAAGAAAGAAGGACATGCTAGAGACTGTCCACTTTCCTGCACTAGTAAAGTTAATTCATTTGCATATTATGAACTTGCTGCGGGCTACAATTTCAGCATATTGTTTCCTTTTATACCCTTAATATTTAACCATCCTATAAGAGCAACTAACTTTATGATCCTTCTGTGAATAGAGCAAATGCACATTACTCAACGTAATTACATAATTCAGGACCTAAACACAGTTCACTCTCATAAAGAAGGTTAATACACTTGCACAGTAACAAAAAACTGTACCTCGTTATAATATTTCCCATTGTAGCCACCAAATGTAATCAAAATCTTCTCACCATCTAGCAATGCCGAGGAAACACTGATTCCCTGTTCATGGTATGACACCAGACTTTATGCAGAAGGGGGAACAAAAAATTAAATGGTAAGGAATGACACAGAAATTACTTTCAGCTGCATTCCATCGGTATTATTTTACCACCTTAAAGCATTTCTAAAAAGCTTATGAGTTTTTTGAACAGCATATAATGTTGAATACAAGCCAATAAAGAACAGTTAACATGTGAAAAGTTGCAGAGATGTTAGAAACACAGGTCTCTCACTTGAGTGGTAATTCAGTAAAACCAGAAATATCATGTTTCGCTTAAAACTAAGATTTAGTGACACTATTGACCGCATGTCCAACTTCAACTTGAGGCACTCCCACCCCCCGGAGGGGGGGGGAAGAAAAAAACTGACAAACCAGCATATACATGGCATGAAAAGAACAAACAGATAAAGGGAAAAGTCCTTCCACCATATATTCACCACCGGATCTTTTGCATCGCCCATCATCGACAAATAATCAATACTACCAATTGCATGCTTAACATTCAACACAGAACTGTATATCTCATTTTTATCAGCAATTCTCCAGAGGTTAAATTTGAAAAATATTCATAGCTTGACATATCTCTAATCATCCAGAATGCAACAGTTCTTCATGACGTAAATATAAGTAACAAGAACTGGAACAGTATAATAAGCATAGATAATACCACTGGGCAGGGAATTGGGAAAAAAGAGAATTGAATTATCAGCATGATCAATGTCGGGTACCATGCAGTAGAACTTAGCATAGATTTTATTTTCTTTAATAAGCAAACCCATTCATAGATGGGAAAGGAAAGCAACTCTTCTATCATTGGAAAATGGGGGTAAAAACATAGTATCTATGGACAATAGAGCTATAAATGTGATGAATCCAAGGTTCTTTAAAGGTTCTTTAAAAGGTCCCATCTCTAAAAGGTTTGGGTGACTGCAAAGACAGTGATCAAAAGGCAAAAGAATATTTTGATCCTGGAATCGGGTGCACATTACAAGAAGATTACCAACATAAGAGAGAGTAAGATGGAAGGTGGGGGCAAGAGGATAGACTTTTAGCCGAAATGGAGGGCATATATTTTCTTTTGAGAGAGAGAAGATAGCCTCTCATCTCCATTAGTCATTATCAGTAAAAGGTCTATAGTTCATTGCTGAACATTCGTAATAAAAGGAGATCCCGTAAAAACGGAAGGCTTCTTTCGGTATGAGAGGCAATAAATATAAAGACCCTCTCAGAGTTCATAGATATGACACCCTTCAGATTACCAAACAGTTGCTCAACATTTCTTGCAATAGAAAATGAAACGAAGCGTAGAGACCTCACTAGCTAGTGGATCTCTTTCCTTTACACTTGTCAACTTGGATACAGCTAGTTTAGACATATTTATAACAAGGGTTTCCAAGGCACCTGCAAACAAAAAGCGCCAATCATCCATGCTAGTAATCAATTTGAACATGTATTAACACCAGAAAGCAATTTAACATCATAAAGGAAGTATATTTCACCTACCACTTCTATTGTCTCCACCCCCAACTATAAACCAATCTCCATCTATTGTAACACCAGCATGACCAGCCCTTGGAGTCACCAAATCACCCTGGATCTGTGGTTGAGACCATTCCATCTGCCCAATTAATCACAAACAGTGTAAGAGTCTATCAACCATACATCAGATATTTATCTTTTATCATACAAATTGGATCCAATTAGCAGGATATCATGTAATGATGAGTATTTCCTTCTCATCTAGGTCAGACCTAAGTAGCATATCACTACTTGAAACCCACAAGAGAGTTCTCACTTAACACGTCGTATGGTAAGGCGTTGCTAAATCCCGCTTCATTCACATTAGCATGCCTTGTGCCTTCAGGATTAAAAATTCTAAACAATTCACAAGGTATCTACCTCACTGAATGAGGGGGATGCTCTAGGTACATGCCTCAGGATGAGTGAAGCAGTAAAGAAAAAAGCAGTAGAAAGAGAAGAACTTCGACAATAGAGACTGCTCAGTTTTTGTGAATATCTAACTACGCGTTTGTTCAGAAGGAATACTTTGGGGAAAATCAGATTTCTTTGGTTCAAGAATTCATGTGGAGTATGCCCACTCTTCTCACTGCAAATTAAACACCTTGCACAAAGTTGGGATAAAACCAGTTTTACCCTCGTGTGGCCACGTTGTGACTTGTGATTTACAATGGTGAATGGACGAGGAGCATAACAACAAAAATTTCATATTTGTTGCATAACTAAATATTTTATTTTACTCATAAGTGTGGAGTAGTGTTGGGCTTGACCTTAAATATTGTCAAAATCACTGTAAAAGAATCACTTGCTAATAATCTGCCACAAACTGGAAGTATCTGAATTTACTAGATATCAAAAATCAGTAACTGAATTTTACAATTTTGATATATATAAATAGCCTAACAAGAAATGAGGTAGTAGTCTATTTCTAATTTTACTACTAAAATAAGCACATACATCTGAGAGTATTCTCCTTCCGATCTTACAACCAGGCATACATTTAAAATCTAATTTCACTCACCAGTAGAAAAGCACTAACAAAATTCTGCATCTACTAATGGAATATTATAAGGCTGTCCTTACAAATATTCATCAAACTGGTCAAGTTAAGATACGCACGTAGAATGCCAGTCTTCTCCACCAACATCATGAAAGTAAGGATGTGGGAATATATGTCAGGATGACGAAAGACTTGGGATTGGCAGGGTAGGAAAGGACCATCTTATCATAACATATGATTTAGTTTCTCACAGAGTTTTTGGAGAGATCTTTTATCAGATATTCAGGTTCATGGATTGAAAATGACAGTTATGAGGAAAATCATAAAATGCCTGAAGGTTTCCACTGTGTCCACTGGAGAATCAATATGGAGTCCGCTATCACAATTCAGTTACACACAGAAGGAGTCCGCAAAATATGGAAATGCCTCAGGAATGAAAAAGGTAGACAAAGAAGAAAAGCTTACTGTTTCCAAGTCAAGCACATGGATATCACTGTAAAAATTTGAATGAGAGCATCCACCAAAAATAAAAAGGTAGCGTTCTGCATGCACCGCAGCTGTGTGATCAAATCTGGGTGTTGGTGGTGTCTGCCTATCAATGTAAAACAAAATGATAAGAATATTTCCCCAAACATGCACTTAGTTGTTCACAAATGTTAATAGATACGCACGTAGTCTCGATAGAGCTCCATGACATTGTCTCCAGGTCAAGAACATGAACATCATTTAATAGACGTCTATTTCTGTCTTCTCCGCCAAACATAATAAGTTTGGAACCAAACAGAGTTACAGATTGACCACTTCTAGCTACCTAATTAAAAGCAGCATTATTAGAACCAATAAATGTACATTAATAAGCTAGAAATATGTGACCATAAATACAAAATGATGCAGATAATATGGAACTCCTCTTCTCCTGAAACATAAACATCACTCAGAAAATGACAAAGAGGACTCCGTAAATCAGTCAATTACCGGAACATTTCCAGAGGTTTCCATGACTCCGCAACTGTTTGATTCAAGATCGATGAACCGCACTGCAAACCACACAGAGAAGAACAGAGGATTAATAAAAGATCCAAGTTTCAACCATAAACAAAAAGATGAAGATCAAAGAGATCTTGCGGGGTCTAAATGGACCAAGAATTTACTAGACTTGACAGAAAGAGCAAGACAGACCCATGGGAAACAAACCTGTTACATTGGCAGAAGCATTCTTCGATAGACCAGCAAGAAGCAGCAGCATGTTTTCCCACTTAATCTGGAGATAAAAGGTCATCTCTAAGTCAATCAAGTAACAAGTTACAAAAATATGCAAATGAAACCCTCATTAAGCAGGTTCAGAAATTAATGTCCCAGTTCAAATGACAACAAATGGAACTAAAATTAAATGATAAATAAGAATCAGAAGAGTAAATTAGCAGACAGATACAAGAACTTTGAGTGAACTCTTACCACACTGTGACCAGCAGCCGGTGGGAAAACTTCAAGTCGTCTACCATCCGCGTTTTTCACATCATCTACTTCCGTGTTCAGTTTCATGGTCGACCATGTCAAATCTTTGAGATCAAAAGCCTAAAATGTGCAATTAATTGATAAAATGTAAAGGATAATATCAACTTTGATTGGTCACATTGGGTAGAATAGAGAACACCTGAATGTCAGATAAGTATCGGCCATTACGACTCCCACCTATAATATATAGCTTTTCATCAACAACAGCTGTGGCATGCTGCAATATACATAGAAAGAAATTTTCCAAAACAATTTATAAAGAGACATCATTGATGAAGAGAGAAAGAAGTAAAATTAAAACACATGATAGAGCAGTCTTAGCATACTAGTAGCTCAAAACAGAAGTACAGGGAAAGAAAGCAAGGAATCAGTGTGAGACTGTAGATAATTGGTAGAATTTAATTAGTGAACATCAGCACCTTGTAACGAGCAGCAGGACGCTGACCAGATACGGGAAGCGCTATCCATTGGTCATAGCCTAATTCCAATCGCCAATCTTGTGTATCCACTCCCATATTAGTTCTCTTGCAGTTCAGTAGAATGTGTAAGTTCCAGAATTACATTATAACTTGATATTAGTGAGATAATGATATTAAAAATTACACAGGTAAATGAACATTGCATTCACATTTTTATTCAGTACCAGATGCTGAATAAAGCAAGAGCCGGGCCCCAAAACTGGAGGGGGAATAAATAACAGTTTATGCTTAACTGGACAATGGAAGACAGACAAACTTCAGCGCAACTGGTCATAGGAGACACAGGACAATCAAACTATACAGGTAATTGATGAAATATGATTCAACTGCAATGTATCATTTGGGCAATTCGATGGCTGGAAGAGGATCTAAAGAGGAAACTTCTTTTCAATAGACAGATGACAAGAAGAACTGAAAAGAGAGAGGATATGTGGATGTAAAGATCCTAAGGAGGGAGAAAAGGAAGAAGAAGACATATTTAGCAGCATTTCCTCGTATTTGACAATGTTAAGCATGGACTGTTTCAAGATCATTATAAGAACCAAAATAAATTTTAGGTAAAATAAAGATTCCTAAACTTTCATTTGAAAAACAAACTTAGGGGCTCAGAATTCAACAATTTGTTGGCACCAGTAATTTAGAGTATACTAGTTGCAGTTAGAACTGGTTGCTTCCTGCAAATTTACATTTCAAATTTCAAGTTTCACCTCGTGTTCACACACCCCAGTGAACAAAAGAGAAAAAAGCCCCATGTCTATTTTAACTTGGTATTTTTGGCCCAAATTCCTTGATTCTAATAAGAATTCATTCTTGAACAAAATTCATTTTTTGATTTATTTCATCCATTACATGACCAAAACATGGGATGGTAGCCAAACATCCAACTGGCCTCAATTTTTACTTATTTATTTTCCCCTGAAAAATGTAGCTTTTACTCTCAACGCATCAATGTTACCAACTGAATCTCAGGTGAATCCAAAGAATGTACGGCACAATTCAGTTTTTATATAAATTACAATCAACCAATCAATCAGTTTCTTCAATTGTTATAGAGAATCTCGAACCCATCCCTGTAAACTTCTGATCTCTACACTATACATTTTAAATAAAAAATTCATCTAATCAATAGTTGCATGCGGAATACATTAAAAAACGAGGAATTTTAATCAGGCAATTCATAGAGTGGAAACTGGAAGGGGAAAATTCTCTTACAGGGAAGTCGGATCTGAGAACTGGCGCGCAATCGGACGTCGGATCTTGAATGGGGTCACCGACAAGGCTCTTCCGATCTAAGTCGTTGCTGATTTAACGGACAAGCACGGGGTTAACAGCTGCTACTGATTGAAAGGAAGTCAGAGGGTAGACAGGTCTTTTTGCTGCTTACAGTGTTTGCTTGATTATGCGTGTGAAAATCTTAATGAAAGGTCAATATGTGGTGGATATTTATTATTTTTTTAAGGAGGAAACTAGATTTTTTTTCACCTGTATTTCAAGAATAGAGTTATACTATACATTCATATCAAAATTGACATATGACTGTAAATATTATTTTATAAATAAAATATAATATATCAGTTGCATTGTATAAAATTATGAATTGATATGTGAATTACAATTTCACATAGAATATTCGTAGTAAAATGTTTGAATTGATAATTCTGGCCTCCTCTAAACTCATCGTACATATTAACACGTTCAACCTATATAAAGTTGTAATAATTAACAGTCAAATAATTAGATATGGCAATTTAACCCATCAATCTATAAACCCATAGAGACATGCTTCTAATATGATTGACTTGTCACGCCTAATCGGAACAAAAGAATAAATATGAGGCAATATTATCTGACTTGCCGTAAGTCCAAAGCAGGTGCGAGTCAGGTTGGACCCACACCATAGACCCCATACCCACAAAGCATTTTTTTTTATTTTTAATGAATTTATTTAGAAAAATGTGTAGAAATTATTAGAGATGACAATTTGACTAATCGACCATTAAATCCTTAGCCCATTATTTTTATTTTTTTATTATATTATTTTTTAAAAGGATTTTTATGTCGAAATGAAATAATCATGTTATTATATTAGTTAATGTTAGGAACTTTAAAATTCTAAATAAAGGTTTTGTTTTATTCTAAGTTCATTAATTAATAATGCGTTGCACATAACATTAATTGAAAGGAGAAAAAAATTTACGAGTACTTTTGTGGGTTATGGTGGCGTCCGAACCCGTTCTATGACCCGACTTGTCTTGACCCGCCAAATGAATTTGTAGGTTTGCGGCGGGTTTGGGTGACTTCAAGATTCATGGCGCTGGTCCAAAGTATGGGTAACCCGCATTTCCATTGCTATAAATAATCATATCACAATTAAATACTACAAAAATAAGTTTTCTCTCTCACTCGTGCGTTGTACGAGAAGATTAATTTTCAAAAAAATTTAATAATAATGAATAATAAAATATTAGACAAATAAACATTATCATACTTGCATAGCAAAAATAATAAATATACAGTTTTAATTTAGTATTTGACTCATTAAATTAATGTTTTATTAATACTATATTAATATTAATACTTTACTATATTTCACTTTGAAATTATCTAACGTATTTAATATTATTAGTTAACAGTCTAATAATATGTATCGGACGAGTATATATCCGTATTCATTCGATACCTGTTTAGATAAAAATTTTCATACTCATAAGAAAGTACTCTCTTGACGTATCCTTTCTATGAATAAAATTCAAAATTAATTGTTGTAATTAAAATGTTAAATGAAGATATATTTGTAAAGAAATGCAAGTTAGACTTTTTAATATAAAGAGGACTATATATGTAGGACATCATAAAAAGGAAAATAAGATGAGATAATCACAATAGAGAGGTTAATTTTTCTTTTTTGTGTAGTTCATTTTCTTCTTGTGGATTTCTTGTCCATTTTTCACAAAATTTTCGCTAAAATTCATTATTATCTTCGTCAAATAAAAATATTGATCAATTAGTATTCAACTCGTACGTTACACAAGAAATTCTCAATATTTATTTTAAAAAAAATTCATTACATAAATTGCAAAAAACGATAAATAGTCACAATAATAATTAAATCAAATGAAATAATAACATAAATTCAGTTGATATTTTGAAGACTTCATATTTATGGAGAAAAAAGACTAAAAAATAAATTATTTACATCCTCTACAACATGATCGTTGCAACATATATGACACAGAAACAAAGATTAAAAAAATAGTCACAAAGATTTTCAAGTTAGATCATAGATATAAGAAAATAAATTTTAGCCATATATTATTATAATAGAATTACATTATGTGTCTTTAGTTGTTATCGTGATGCAAATAAATGGATTTTTGTTGCAAAAAAAGAAGAATAAATAAATCAATTGATTTGGTCTAAGTTATTCTGAACTAAGTTTTCAGTTGTAATATAAGTTATTTGAAATAGGTTTCTAAGTTATTTTGAAATAAATTTTGGTTTTGATATTATCAAGAACTCTGTAAAGGAAATTTTGAAAATCAAACAAATATAAATAAATAAATAGAGATAATATCAGACAATTAGTTTATAATGCGCTCATTTTCGAATAATTCAATAACGAGAAGAAAAATTCTTAAAAAGGACTAATTTATAAGAAATTGAATTAATAAATACTAATTATATATAAATACTAAAAAATTAGAAACGAGGAAACTAAAATAAAAAATATATACAAAACTAATAAACTAATATAAATTATTGAAAAATGTGATAAATATCCAAATAAGAAAAGTTTAAATTTTAAAACTTGAAAAATAAAACAAATTGAAAACCAACATCATGATGATGTTAGCAAAAGAGTGGGATAATTGCAATTGAAAATCCAAATTCAATTGAAGATTGTTGTATTATATATTATTATATTATATTATATTATATGATTAACTTCATTCATTGCTCGACTTACTCAAAAGGAGTGATAGAAATATAGAATATAATCAAACCAGTGATAATCCACTAGTGAAACAAATGTAAAAGACGCTAAACAAATGCGCCACACTATTGATCTTATAAGAGACATATTTACCATATAAACATCCTACGGAATGCAAAAGATGTATAATTTGTCGAAACAAAGGATTACATAGCCCATGGACCACTTTCACAGCGTTAACTCGAAATTTACATGGTTGCATCACCTTCTCCTTCATCAAATTAGTGAAATGTAAAATTATAATGTAAAATTATAATTGAACAACTATCAAATTAGTGAAATGTAAAATTATAATTTGTGTGTATAATGAGAACCAAACAAACACTTAATGATGGGGAAAATATATTGCCACCACATTTTTTTAATAATAAATACACGACATCTTTATTATATCAAAGATCCTTACTGTTTAATTTTTTTTTCTAAAGGAAATAACTTCTTCCATTAATCATTGTAAATTATGACAGATAGCTGAACTCAAAAACAACTGAATTTGGTCAATCCATTTACAATCAAAATGATTAGATAATGAAAATGTAACAATGGTGTGGGCAACCCGATTTGCCTCTCGACAAATAAAGTTCCATGAACCACATTTCATAACTGCTACAAGCGATCTAACTTCGCAAAGAAAACCAGCCAACGGATGATGATCCAAGTTGGTGCGCATACTTTAACCACATTTAAAAACAATCCATCTCGACCTCATGAATTTGAAAATTATTCTGTTTGGCAAATTTCAATCCCTCCAACAATGCGAGTGCTTCAGCTACTTTCACAAATAAAGTACCAGAATATCTTGCAGCAAAAACACCGAGAACCACTCCAGAGGCATCTCGGACAATAGCCCCATCGCTAACAAATTTATCCTCAAAACTTCATCAATTAGCACGTCTAATTCTGAAACAAAGACTCCATCCAAAAAGATTGTATTAATGTGATCTAGAATCATAACAATAGGTAATTGTTGGTTACTTCTTCACTCATTTAAATTATTCCGGGAGTTTTTTTTTCTTTTTAAATGTTTTCATAGAGAACATATCAATTTATACAATTAGTGAAAATTAATAGAAGATTAACCATAAAAACATGACGATAAAATTTAAGGACAATAAATATAAATTTTTTTTTTTAAAATGGACATCAAATGTAACATCCCAGAAATTTCTACAAATTAAGGTAAGCAACGAAATTATTGTTTTGAAAGAATTACTTGAATATTATTGTAAGATTACTTGAAGATTGTTATTCAATTGACGCTAAAGAAAGAATTTGGTTGACAATTAACATAAACTAAAGTGTAATAACTTAATTGACATGAACTAAAGAGTGTGAACTTAATTGAGATATAATGCAAGGGAAAGGACTTCTTGGGCAATTTCCCGCCAAGTGTGCGGCGCCACATCGCGCCACTTGTCACAATATGATTGGCGCCACTTGTCACGATATAATTGGTGGAACTCAAAAGTTATTAAAACTAGCTAAATCCTAACTATTATATATAGGGGCTAAGGGTTTCATTGTTTTCCAAGAACTCCCAAACCATTTCTCTTTTCTCTCCCGACTCAAAAATTCGTCCAAAATGGCCTAGGGAAAGAGAAAACCAATAAAAATCCGCCAAAATACCTATTTGTCCTTTGAAAAGAGTCACTTACCGTATATGGAAGGATTATAGTTTGAAAGATAGCTTTAATTGAGGAATATCAAGGCTTTAAGGATACTTCTTCACGTGGATTATTCGAAAAATATTTGAGGTTGGTAACCTAATACTTTGATTCCTTTTCTACATGCATAAAGTTTTGATAAGATAAATGTGTATTTGATTGATGATTTTGATGAG
>CAVNYN010277721.1:0-11945 GCA_963692815.1 Nyctanthes arbor-tristis
CTTTGAGGTTTGTTCAAAGAGTAGAAATTTTAGGTGCTGTAGAGCTTGAGTATTTTTCTTGTAATACTTGGGGGTTGTGGGTTGGTGAGTGAAATTCTATATGGTTGTAGCGACTTGAATCATATAGTGAAAAGCTTTGATAGTCCGTAAATTTGTCTTCGTTCTTTTATTTTTCCCTTGTCTCATCAAATTCCTTAAACAACGATCCTGCGGGCGTAATCAGGGGATCTACATTAATTCCCAACACATCAGGTAATTTCGTGCTGTAAAACGACAGGTTGGTAATGAAAGATAATGTACTTAGAAAGCGCCATATGTGTCATATTGTATGGTACTATATGATACATATGACACATATGGTGCTAGAATACTACTCCTATAGTGAATGCTCTTACCAAACGGACCCGAATGTCTAAATGAATTATTGATAGGTCTAATTAATGCTAGCAATTGTAACTAAGATAAGGGATTTGTGGACTGTCTTATTTATTTATTTTTGGTCGAGGTCTATCGCCCGATTAAATTAAGATTTTGTACTTTAAAAATATATTCCATGAGCACTCTATACAGTATACTAATTAACTTAGATATTTTTTTAATAAAATAAATAAATAAAAGGCTAGCACTCTTTTCAATATATACTGATTTAGATATATTCTCTTGCCAATGAGGTACTGAGATTTACTGCTTTGAACTTTATACTACTATAATGCAGATTTATAATCTTACTTTACAAAAAAAGGGGAATTATATATACACCACACTTTTATTAATAACACCACAATTTTAATTCTTTTTCTTATTTCCTAAAATAGCCAAAAGTCAAATGACTCAACTAAGCACCCAATTCTTACCTGTATCTTTTTTACCTACACCACGATCTAAAAGACGTAACCTGTACTTTTTGCATTAACCATAAATAAAAGAAACTAATTCATTAAGGAAAATTGAAAACCCTAAGAATATACATATATATATATATCAGCAATTTCATTTTACCTACACACATGCATATTATTATGTATGAGTGCGTATGTGTCAAATATCTAAGCTACATGCATCCCACACTTGTAACTTAGATGTATGCCACGTATTGCGCGCATGTATAATAACATGCATGTATGGGTAAAATAAAAATTTTCATATATATATATATATATATCTATTCAAACCCATAACCGCATAAATATTTTCTGAACGGAAAAAGATCTGTGCAATTAACGATGAAATAGATTTTTCAGTGTTGTAAATAATTTTTTTAAGCTAATTAGGTATCAACCACAGATTAGTTTACTTATCTATTTGGATTTTCTTTTCCAGTTTTTTATAAGAAGAGGTTGAGAATGGACGATTTGTCCTATCAGAAAAAAAAAAAAAAGAAGAAGAATGGACGATGTGTTGATTCATAAATTTCTTGTCTATTTTTTTCCTTAAAAAGTTGGATATATTTTTTTTAACATGAACACAACACGCGCACACACGACACATACATACCACACGCCATCTAACAAAATGCTCGTAAAAACAACATTTAATCTCAAACGAGATTTGCCTAGCAATGACAAGGTGTAACCTTAATTAATACTCTTTATTATATACATGTTTGGTTTGATCAACACAAACTGACATGGCTAGGAGGAGGACTCTAGAAAATAGAAAATGTATTACAAAACAATGGTGTGCGGTTTCGTTTGGGTATTTGTTTTTGGCTCTTTTTATTTTATTTTTATATAGTTAGGGTTATATTTGTAAATTGAAGTGTAGTTCATTTATCAAAATCTATTCTAAATGGTGGTTTATATAGATTGTGATGTGGCTAGTAATAATGGTCATGTAAATATAATTACTCTATAAAAAGAAAACTTAGATATTCTTTTTTAAATAAATAAATAAAAGACCTCGCCCTGGATATTATTCTAGATGATAAAACTGAAGCTCACTATAAAAATAAAGGGACTATGGAACTCATTAATTAATACTTCTAAGACGAACAAAATTTTGGTACTCCAACTTGTTGACAAAATCAGAAATCAACATGTGGATACACAAGACCCAATTTATTATAAATTAGGGCCCTTAAACACACATGTGAGTTTTTGATTGGTCAAAAATTATGTGAAAGACTAAACACTAATGAATCGGAGGATGCCACGTAATTATTAATAGACTATTTGGCAAAGGCAGTGATTTCTTACCAAGTAGTAGTTGCGACCGATGACGACCGATTTCTAGATGAGGTTAAGCAAGAATGGTATAGTGGGAGCAATTTAATGGTGCGTATGCAAAGAAATAGAGGTAACTTTCATATACGGTGTCCATAATACTCCATCCGGCCTACAAAGATAGTCCAGACTAAGAAATGATAGTTAATATATTTGAAATATTAAATTTTGCTTTATTTGTCATATATAATCTCATATCTCATTAATTATTTGAAAATACTTTCAATGTAAAGGCAGTTGATGTAGAGTAATAACAAATATATTAATTATTATGAGCATATATAGAAATGAAAAATATGAATATCTTTTTGGGACGGACGAAAATAGTATATCAAGGGATATGCTTTTGGGGCATCTTGATGAGACAAGCACAACTAGTCATTTTGCCGCTACCCATAGCGTTTGGCGTTTGATTTTTTTTTTTTTTTTTTTGAGGAAAAGTTTCAATTCTCATTATTCATCAAAGAGTTTGATACATCTTGGTTTAGGATGTCGACAACCTCTAGAGAACAAGGAATAAAACAAGATTGTGCCCTCTTTGTTAGAGTATGATCGGCTGAATTTGCTTGTTTTTAATTATTTTATTATGTTTTCGTTTTACATTGTGTGCAATCTCCACATTAAAGTCCTTCAGATAGTAAATACAACTATTTAATTCTTTCAGCGTGATTTTGAGAATACTTATGAACATTGTAACGTTTTGTTAGCTAAACACGTTGGTATATATCTAAACACTTTTATGAACATTGTAAACTTTTTTTGTTGAAGTTGAATAAGAGAATTAAGGGTTTCGATTTCTGTCCAACTCATGTTTTTTGGGTGATCTATATGAGTTGTAGGTGTGCCTAAATCAGCGACCAAAGTACACTAGGGTAGTAGTTATCTAAATCAAAAGAAGTCTAATCCGATTTTCCCGCCTGAACTGCTGATGTCACCAATGACATCATTTTTTAAAATTTTTTTCCCTTGCTAACACAATTTTACCACTCTCTTCCTTTTATTCTCTTTCTCAATTATATCTCCAGTCTCCATCTTAGCGTTTATCTAATTTATCTTTATATATCAAACTTTCCTAATTTAATAAAATGTGTTTTCTTTCGTCTCCAACATTAAGTTGTCCAAGTACAAATCTGAGCAAATAACATTTTGAAGGTCTCATTTTTCTTAACTGTCATATAGATAGATATTTACCGTTGATTTACATCTTATCTCTTAATTTTTTTTTATCTCTTTTTGAGTTTCGTAAATCAAAAAATGTTTAAAAGTTACAGATATGTGGCGTCAAATAGTGAAATTTCATCTGCCTCATTTTTTTTATTTGAGGCATATTTCTGCTGAATTATATATATCTACAGAAATTCAAAGACTCTTTGTTCACAGCTGATCTTCTCTTCCGATCTATACAATATTTTACTAATAATATTATTACGTATAAAATAATATTAATAATTATTAATTAATTAACAATATTAAATATTAATTACATCAATATTTTATCACTAATGGCACCCAAGGTGTACATGTTGAGGAGTATGACCGTCAATTAATTTGTACATATTCCCTCCATCTCGATTATTTGATCCTATTTGTTTTTTCACAAGGATTAAGAACTATGTGTTAGAAAGGCACATTTTGTTATTCATGTTCCTAATTTGTCCCTATTTAATGAGTAAAATTCAAAATTTATAATGATAATTAAAGTATAATTAAATATAGCAAGGTTTGTAAAGTAACGCAAATTAAACATTTTAATATGGAACTAAACCATATATTTGGTACATCTCAAAAGAAAAATGGAACCAAATAATTGGAATGAAAAGAGCAATTAATTGAACTTTCTTGCTTTTTAAAGTATTTAATTTACTTTAATAATGTTCGTCTATTAAATGACATAATCTTACTCATATCGTGCGGTGAATTTTCAACATATGATCTAAACGAATTCTGTTTTGACACAAGACCATATCATCAAGAGAAAGTATGAATTTGTTGTTCGTGGAATCAAATTTACTTCCACATGACTATACTTTGATATCTTAATATCCATTATTTTATAAATTCTAGCTGAATTTGTGAGTACGAATATATTGAATATTGAGAATAGATCTCTTTCACTAAGGCATATGTACAAGGAGAAAAAAGATTGTATATAAAACGTTGATTATCATGTGAATTGTAGAATGAATATGGATTGTCTTTTCAATATAAATATATCAGATTGGTGCTACCATTGATATTATTTCCTCCATTCGCACATAGCTTGTGTTTTTATACTTTTAGAATATTTTCAACTATTTTAAATTTATTAAAAAACTTTCACATAGTTAAATTAAATTTCAAACTTTTTTTCTATCCGTGCATCACTCGAGTGTTATACTAGTTATTATAAAGCGGGTTAATTTCGCAAATAGTCTCTAACCTTTGTACCTTCTATCATTTGGGTCGTTAACATCTTTTTCAATGTCGTAGGTCCCCAATTTTTCATCAATTAATTCATAATTTCTTTTATGATTTTTTACCCTTACTTTTTAGATAAAAGCAAAAAAATTTTAAAATTAGTAAACTAGTAAAAATAAAAAGGAAAATAAGATTTTCCTCACTTACATAACTAGTTACCCATTCTATTTATATCCCTAACCTTATAGATCGGAAGAGCACACGTCTGCTTTGTTTTTCTTTTCTAGGGTTATTTTTTCCTTTCTTTTCTAACAGCAGCATCGGGAATAAGCAGCAACGTTGTGGGTAAATACAAATTAATAAAAAAATAAAATAATTTTTCCACCCTACCTACCTAATTACCCTCTCACATTCCAACTCAATGTAAATCACAAATTCCAATAATCATTTCCATTAATGAAAAAAAAGACTCATAATTTTATTGTTTGTTCTTCCAACTTTGTCAGAAATGACAAAAAATAAAAGAAGGGTTTTCCCAAAAAAGAAAAATGGAGTAGGTATTTGTCGTTTTCGATTAGGTTAGGGATATGAGTAGAATGGGCAGTTAGCTAGGCAGGGGAAATGTGACGACCCACTTTACTATTTTCAAAATTCAATATTTACCCATCAAAGCCATAAGTATACTAGTTATAATTAAGTTAATGTCAAATTTAGACTAAGATGTATTAATTTAATTTGTCGGGTTACTTTTTTAGTAATTAAATGCATTAAGGACCATACGAAATATTCTTGGAAGTTAAAGATTTAAAATTGAGTTATACTACAAGTTAGGGACCAAAATGAACTAAAATATAAAGATGGCGTCTAAAGGGGCCAATTTTGGAAATTTACACCAAAATATCTTTTTTCTTGGATGGAAACCGAGAGAAAAACAGAGAGAACGAGAGAGGGACGGAGAGAGCTCGAGAGGGAGTGTGTTTGGACGCCTTTGAGCAAAAAAAAAAAAAAGGGGTTGGAAATTGGAAGAAGCTTGGGAGGCGAAGAAGAAGAACACAAAGGTCTAAACAAGTAAGTGTTAATTGTTTTTAATCTTTAATTTATATAAGTTTAAGAAAAAATTTGTATTTAAGGATTATGAAATTTCTTGAGAAATTAACACTAAAAAAACATGGCATAAGACGTTTTCTATATGTTGGGGAATATAAATTTTAGTTGGATTTGGATAACATAAAAAGTTAAGAAGTGTGTCGATATATTGGTGTGTGTGGATATGTGTATATATATAAAGAAGAAGAAGGAAAAAAAAGAACAAAAGAAAAGAAATCAAATGAGTCGGAGAGTTTCTGTCAAAGTTTGAAAAAAAAAATGAAAGAAATCAATTAGAATGTGCAGGCGGCAGGAAGAAGGATAATGATGATGACGATGATAATGATGACGATAATAATAATAATAATAATAATAATAATAAAAGTTTGACGATTCTTTGGTAGAAGTGGAGTACAAAAATCAAATTCAAGTACTAGTTATCTTAAGTTTTAGTTTTTGTAAGTTTTAAGATGGAAATCATGTCTAAGAGTTTATGGAAATTTTATACATATGTAATACTAAGTTGTAATCTTGTTTAATACGCATTTTAACGGCATGAGATCCTTAATGGGTTATGAAATTTGAGGTTCATGATGTTAGGATAAGAAATTATAGTTGGCTAGTATTAAGTTAAAATTTATATATAAGTTGGAGTTATGATCTTATGTAATTGTGTCATGTCAATTGAGAAAGTTGATGAAGTTGGAAATGTATGTGATTAATGAATGACTTAACATTTAATAGTAAAGGTGAGAATTTGTTTAAGACTAAGTACTAGTATTTTAAGGTTAAAAAGGAATATCATTGTTAACTCTAGTGCGAATTTGAGACTTTAATCTATAATTATAATTTTTTAGGATGGAATAAAGTCTAGAATAATCTTATGAAAGGAAGCATAAGATGTTAATATGGAATTATAAGAACGCAAGCATATAATTGTGAAATTAACAAGAAGACTTAAAAGTTGGAATTATGGTACATGAAGTTTCTGCCCTTCCAACTTTAAGAGGTCATAACTAATAGTATATGTGGAATTTTAACAAGATACAAGTTGAAAAATGATCTTCTATGAGTTGTCTATCATCCAAAATTAGAATAACATCATTTGAAGGCCGGTAGAAGTTTTTTTGGCATGTTTTGTGAAAGTGGTCATTGTATACCCGAGAACAGATTTTTGAATAGGTTAAGAAATATTTTGGTATTCCTGAAGTAGTTTTCTTGAGCTTAATTTCACATTGTGAAATTATATGAGTTCTCTACATTCTAGAGAAATTTCATGGAAATACGACACCGTTCTTGATTATAAAATGACTTTAAATATGCATTGCCCAACTATGAAAACTTAAAAATCCTTGTTTAAAAGATTTAAATGAAAAGGGTACTTGAAATCAAAAAGAGAATTTCATGTTGATAAAATTTGTTGAACTAGAAGCTCTTTAACTAGTAAATGAGCTAGGAAGAAGATAAATAGAATCGAGCAACGATATTATATATGGATACATGATTGATAAATTTTAAACTATTAGGTAAGTTAAGAAAGAAAGAAACAAGTGAAAAGCAGGAAAAATATGGAAATGAAACTATATTTTGAAGATATGTAAAAGTGTGAGTACTTAAAATAGAAGAAGTTCATTAGAAATGAATTGAATGTTACATAGAATTTTTATATATAATGTTACAGGAAATGTTAAGGGGGTAAAATGAAGTGAAACATGAAAGGATGCTACTTAGCCGGTGAGTGGAGATCCTTCTCTTCTCTTCTTTCTAAATGAAAATGTATATTATGCTTTGATTTCACAGAATTCGTAATGTTTCATGATGAATGCATTTCCATGAGATTTCATGAAAATTGATATTTCTTAGAAAAGTTCATGTGAATATTTGTATGAAATGATGTTTCATGATTTTAAAGAAATGTTTGAGTTGAGACATGATTTATGATGTATGGAAACCCCCAAATGCGTATCCAATGTTATGATATGCCGCCTACGGGCGAAGGGGCCTATAGCTCAAGCTGACCAAATGAACGCCGCCCAAGCGAAGGGGCTTATGTGCTAGCTATGGCTCAAACTGTTTAATTGTGCCGCCTAGGACAAAGGAGTCATAAGGTACCTATGGCTCAAGTTGGTATCTACGTGCATATGACTTGTTATTATGATCATGATATGTTGGATACTCTTGGGGAAAATTTTATGATGATCTTGAAATGAATGATATTTACTATATTTTTTAATGAATTTTATGATGATTATGAAGTGAAATGATGTTCATGATGTTTTCTAACATGTGATATTCCATAAAGGTTTATGTTATACTAGATTTATATTTAAAGTCATGGAATTCCCAAATGAGTTTGAATATGTTGTTCAAGATGTTGCAAAATGTTACATTTCAACTTTCAAAAGCATGTTTATTTATAAAAACTCCACTCACTGAGCTGGTTAGTTCATAAGTTTCCATAAATGATTTTCTTTACAGGTGACAATTGGAGTTTGGGCAACACATCAGGATCGAGCCTGCTATTTCTAGAAGCGAGCCACCACATAATGAAATGAACTGTTATAGGGTTGTCTTATCATTATTTATATACTTGGACATGTTAAGCTTATTAGCATGCGTTGGGGTATTTGTTGTGAGTTTTACTTGGTTTAGTATATTTCTTTACAAGTGAAGTGTTATAAATAGAAAAGTTGTGATTCTTATATTGTGAGTTGCTTGTAGGCTTGATCTATGAAGTGATGTTGCTTATAATGAGAAATTATTAGTTGCGAGGTGTTGATGTTGGTGTTGGTGTTGGGAAATTATTACATTGTAAAGTGTATTTGAGTTGATATTGGGTATTATGAATGTTGGTTTGTTTATAAATTAGGGGAGGTGCTGTCGAAATTTTTCTAGAATAAGTAGTATATTCATGAGCCATGACTGTAAATTCTAGCTTCTAGTTGGAATTTATCGTCGGTTCACATCGCATTTCTAGCAAGTTATAGGTACTAGGAGTAGGGCGTGTCAAGAAATTTTTATTTTCCTTTTTATTTTTAAATTTTTTGACTTTATTTAAAAAGTAAGAGTAAAAATGTTATAAATGACATTATGAGTGAATTTATGAAAGGTGTCTACCTACAACATTGAAAGAAAAAAAAATTGAAGACCTAACTGATACAAAGTATATAAAGTTGGAGACAATTTGTGAAATTAACCCTTATAAGGTTAAGTTCAATTGAGTTTGACCTCACATCATTGACAAAATTAAAAAGGATATACTATTCTCATTTAAACAAAAATAAAAAGAAAAGAAAAGAAAAAAAAAAGAAAACACTTTCAAATAGGGTTAATTTCACATTTCAGATGTTTAGTGCTATAATGGTACTAAATAGTGATGTAGCCATATCATCACCCCTGTAAATCACGTTAGTGGCTGAAATTATACCACATTGTCTATCTTGTGCGGTAACAATAGCATATTTCTAGTGTTAAGATCATTTTAATATTCAAATATAGCCTAAATTGGGTAAATTACGCCTAAGGTCCCCAACTTTTGAGTTCATTTGCATTTTCATCTTCGTCCTTTAAATCTAGACGAACAAAATCCCAACCTTTCAGAAATTGGCTTCATTCGTAAAATTACACATTCTGTTAATTTGACAATTTGTCAATGTTAATTTTCAGCTTCTTATTCAAAACAAATTAATAATATACTACCTTTAGAATTAATTGCTCGGGAGTTTTGGCATGGGTAATTTGCGAAAATGAATTCTATCATTTAGTGTCAGTGCGGAAATGGACTATATAGTTTTTAACTTGACGATTTCAACTTTATCGTATCAACATTACTAATCTCAATTAAAATATAAAGACAAATATTTATATTTTTTGTAGGATTCCAATGAGAGGCAACCTGTAGAAAACTTCTTATTGTTGGTTGGTATATTATGTTGGTATTCATATTGATCGTCACACGCCGCTAGCGGCGAAGAAGTCAGAGCTTTCGCTAGATATTCTAAAAAATATTTTAATTAACTGAAAAATCGAAAATGTCTAATTTCTTTTTGTGGCTGTGGGGAGGTAATACTATGATGACAGTTGGATTTACTTAAAATTAAAAATAAACTACCTTAAAAAAGAATTATATTTTAGAAAAAAGGAAAATAAGGGTAAAAAAGTCATTTTAACAATAAAAATTGATAAATTTAGACAATAAAGTTCTTTTTACAAGGATATTGATACGTTAAGGTTGATAAATTTAGACAATAGGATTCATTTGCGCAAATTACATGGATAGAGGTTGGAACATGGGCAATAACAAGGAGTGCTATCTGAAAACATATAACGAAAAGTCCATTACTGGAATGCGTATAAAAATCTTGTTAGCATTTCGTGAAAATCTTCGAAGAATTGTGGGTTCAATTCGTCGCATGATTTTGGGCATTGGATCCGTGCAAACAAAAACAGCATTCAATGCATCCTTCATTGCATCGCGTGCATACCTCTATCTCTATAATGCAAAGCTTACTTGAAAGTTGATATCCGTTTGATTATTTATTCAAAGTGGATACTCTCACTACTAGTGTCGCAAAAATATCCTTTTTATTTTTTATACAGATAAAAAGAACCATATTTAATATACTTGAAAAAGTAATTTAACACCCGTGTAGACGTAGAGATCCCAGGTTCAATTCCCATTGTGTAAGGGTTTGTTTATATTTTATATATATTTTGTAGTCCCTTGTACAAGGGTTTGTATTATTAGTTTCTTATCTAGTCGCCTGTATAGGGGTTTCTATTCTTAATTTCTGTGCACTGTATTTCAGAAGGATATATCTATATATACTTGTACTATCATAATGCGAATTGTAATTGTACTTCAAAAAAAGAAAAAAGAAAAAGTAATTTAACCATCTGTGCACTGTATTTCAGAAGGATATATATATATATATATACTTGTACTATCATAATGCGAATTGTAATTGTACTTCAAAAAAAGAAAAAAGAAAAAGTAATTTAACCAACAATCTTCTGACTATCCCTTTATTTACTTATATCAACATTATTACTCCATCTGGGCCACAAAAATAGTCTTATTCCTTTTCTCACATAGATTAAAAAACTTATTTAATAGTATTGGAAAAATAAATTTTAACATTATTTCCCTATTATACCTTTTTGTTTATTAATTATTTCACTTTAATAATTCTATTTTTTTATAACTATGCACTTTCAATAGAAACATATAAGAAAATTAATAATTCAATTACATTCTAAAAGAAAAGTGGACTATATTTTGGGACGAATGAAAAATGAATAATAGATTGTCTTAGTGGGACGGAAGTAGTATTAAAAAAGCAAACTTAAGTCACAATCTTCTTATTCTACCTTTATTTAATATACATCTTTCAAGATTCAAGAAAAGTGGAATATAATTTGAGACGAAAGAAGAGTATGGAGCATCTTTGCGGGATGTAGAAAGTACATATATGTGTTCCATTCCTTTCTAGCACCAGTTGGTGGTATTTTCACGGTGCCATCTGCTAATGTGTACGCGGACTTTACGAGTTTGATAATTGAAACTCACCAATAGGAGAATAATTATTTATTTTTAATTGATCTTTTTAAGAATCACAATCAGTAAATGGCGTCATAAGTTACCGGTACTAGAAAATTTTCATTTATGTGTTAATGTATTTGTTTTGATGCGGTGGCCATTGTCTCAATTTTAAAACTCAGTCCCTGTCACTTGTACAATGAGCACGTCCAATGAATAGAGTATCTCCAATACTATAGTGTTAAGCAATGTCTTTTGATAATTGGCAATAATATGCCTATATGAAAAGGATAATTTCCACTCTAGGTCCCCAATCTTTCAACTTTGTATCAATTTTATCCTATTCTTTTTTTGGACCTACGAAGTCTCCAATCTCTCACTTATTATCGTATTACGTCCTCAACGTCACTTTTCGTTCCCAACATTTCGATTTTCACCATCACCCCCATCAAAATGACTATTATACCCTTAATTCTTTATTTCCACTATAGGTACCATACCTTTTAATTTTTATACAATTTCGTCTCCATCATTTTTTGGGCTCATAGGAGTCCCAACCTTTCATTTTTTGTCCTGTTAGAGCAAGATTAATGTTTGGGGACTAAGGGGAAAAAAGCCAAGGGGAAAAAACTAGGGGAAAACCTATTTCCAAATAATGTGTTGGGGAAAAAGTTAGGGGAATATGAAATTAGACACGTGGC
>CAVNYN010277725.1:0-10076 GCA_963692815.1 Nyctanthes arbor-tristis
TTTAAAGTTACGACAGCCTATTTTAAGTACATATATAAACAGATGGAACAGATAATGAGAAGAATTTGATTTAGATATATATATATATATATATATACAGATAATATAGATATAGATTTTGCGTTAATGATAATTTTAGGGTATTACTGTCTCGTTAAGTAAAAAGAATGTTAGATTCGCATTATTGTGAGACGTGAGGTTGAAAATGCCAAGTTTAAAAGGTCAGAGCCCAGAGCCCATTAATGTGATACGGCATTATAAGCAATGATGCTAGACAGACTTTAAACGAAAAAGAATTAATAAATTGTTATCTTTTTTAAGTTAATGAGAATTGAAGGGTGTTAGTGTCTTTTTCAGTAAAAAAAATGCTAGATTACGTAAAAAAGATAAGATGTGAGGTTGAAAACATCAAGTTTAAAAAATTAAGATTAGATTGCACAATAAGATGAAGGGCAATTATATTGCCGCTACAAGATGTTATTGTCCCACCACAAATTAAGCACATTTTTTTATTTCCTTAAATGGCTCTAAATAAAATTACTCTAATAACCTTCCTTTAAATTTAAATACATTATTATACTTTTGATTGTCTCACCACATCAAGCTCCATCCTTTTTATTTTTCTTTCTTACCATCACCCACTTCCGACACGGGTAGAAATCTTTCCAGTGGGCATTGTTGATTAAAGACATGGTCTGTGGACTGTTGTTTAGATTTTCAATTGCGGGCGCCAACAATTTGTTTGAGTCATTTCAGGACCATGTTCATAGTCACCATATTCTGGTGCCTCTTCGTCCTCGTGGAACTGTTAAAATCTCATTCACTTTCTTGAAAAACATCAGTGGTTTTGCTCCTAATTCAATTGATACTCCATTAAATATTATAATCTATAAGATGATATTTTTTTTAATAAAATTTAGGAAAACCTTACAATAAATAGCAAATCTTGAATTTATATCATACACCAGTGGGCAGGAGGCAACAGTGTCTAAGGCAATTCCTGCGGCAACCACCAAGCGAGCGACTCCGGCCCCTTTTTCCACCTATTCCTTTTGGTTACTAGAAACAACAGTTGGCGTTCTCTTGATTCTAGTCAATCATGGCAATTAAGGGAACAAAGTGAAGGGATTGGAGAAAATCTTCCACTTGTAATAATAACAACGTGAATGGATTTCAAGTCCGGTTTAGGCTTTCTTCAAAAATGTACCAATGGAGGAAAATTCCCTTCTACTTCTTGAATGCGTGTTTCAGTGTGTGGACTCCCCCTTCTTCAAAAGTAAATATTGCGCATGAAGGCTTTCATTTTTCCGCTGAATTGAGCATGCCGGAGGACGAAATTCTATGGCAACAAAGAAGAAGTGGTCTCCGATAGCTGTGTTGACGTAAGATTCGGGGAATATGCAGTGCACCGCACTCATAATTTTAAATTTTATCTTGGTTGTATTTTATTTTATCTCGGTTAGTATGTAAATTTAATGTGGTGTTCTTATTAATTTTTACTCTAATTTGTGGTGTTCTTAAAATGTGGTGGGGCTGTAGAATATGGTACTTGTCCTAAGATGAAAGTTCAACTGCTCAAGGTTAAATTATGCAAATTAGTCATTTGAAAATAGAAAAGAATAAAATAGTAAAAAATAAAATATGACATTAGCCATGACGTTAGGGATTTGGGCGGGAAAACTTATTTAGACTATCCTTGATTTAGATATATATATATATATATAGATATAGATATAGATTCAATTTGGAAATTTTAATGTGTTGAATATTCTATTCCTTGTCTATTTTTAATTCCAATAAAGATCCTAATCTCCTAGCTTCCTTTGCTAGCTGAAAATGTTGTCGATCATTTTTTTATGCATTGGAAGACCCACGATTTTCCTGCTGTACAATGATGTTTGATGTTAATTCTCGTCTTATTTTAGTACTGATATTGCTGTGCTGTTAACAATGTCAATGCAGATGAGAAGTGAGAGAGCTGAAGGAGAAGCGTTGAGGTGCATTGTTTATAATGAATTGATACCTGGTGGTGAACGTGGACCAGAAATTAGAAGACCATACTCTAAAACTTTGGAATTCTATGCACTTCGATGCTCCGAGGGTTCTCATCTGAGACAATTATTAACTCTATGTAAATAAGAGATTGACCTAGATATAAACTTGCGGGCGTTTGGTATAGGATATTACATGTGCCACGAGGCAGGGTCTCTGGTGTATTTTAATATGCCACTTTTTGTTGCTACGGTGAATTTTTGTGTAACACAAACAGAACATAACACAACCACAAGAGAGACTGTGATTATCCCAGTTGAGATTTTACGTTATGCACAGACATCTAAAATTTCAAAATCGATTTGACTGTAAGTGCTATCTATGTATAATAATTTATTAATTTGTATGGTGTCCCCCATGTATCAAGGTCTCCGTGAAAATGTCTTAAGAAATTTTTTGAATATATGGGATTCAAATGCCCAGAGGAAAGCAGAAGCAGACTTTCTGCAACAAGTGAACCATTCTCTACATTCCTTCTCTGTCGTTTTTTAATTCACTTATTCTTTTCTTATACAATATTCATTCTTTCAAAATAGTGCAAGTTGCGTTCTAAAAAACATTGACATGAAGAGAATGGATTGGAGATTGAAAGTCTGCTCTAGAGCCAAGTTGATGCCGTTGGATCATAATGATTGGGATGAGAGTCTGGAGTTAGTCTTTGTTGACAAATCGATTAATCTATTGTTTCCCATGTTTTAGTCAAATGAGAGACTTTAGTTTTTTAATATTATGGAATATCATTGGTTGCTTTCTTCATTGATAATAATGAATTACTGCCTAATATTATTTTCATTTATAATTTTCATTTTGGAATTTTTATGAATATAGATGTGCTAATCATGTTATTTATATGTGATTGTTATGGTTATCTTAATAGAATGTGTTATTTACTTATTCCATTGATGCACTTCATCGAACTAGAACCTATATGTAAATATTTTCTGGTTCATTTTAATATCCATATAAATTAATACGTTATTCACTTATCTAATTGTGTGAATTATTTGTGAAATTTTAGATTTCTTAGAGGCCATAAATATTTTTTTATTGTTGTATGCTTTTTTTTTTCATTTTTTTTGTGCAAACATTGCTATATGCTTTTTGTTCAGTTATTATAATATCAATAGTAAAAGGGAATTAAATTTGCTATATTAATATTGGATATTATTCACTCATGTGATTAAAAATCATTTATTTATTTATTTTTTGGTGTTGATTTTATTTAATAATTTCATGCTACTCTTTGTGACAGAAAAATATAGGTGAAGATGGAAATAGAAAGTACAATAGTTGGTATATTATTTTTCCAATACTTAGCAGTTTTGTTATTTTGTAATACATTATCTTTATATTCTGTTTTATTGATCTTTCTGCTCTTATGATGAACATTTAGTTGGATCTATAATTTGTTATCTCTCTTTTGTTTTTCTTATTGTAATGATATATTAGTTGTTGCCTTTTGTAGATGTGACTCAATTGATTAGATGTCAAGAAATCAATTCCTCGTGTGGGATGATGGTTTCAGAACTTTGCATGAGTAGTCATCTATTGCAGAATAACTACAAAATAGTGCTATAAACACTATAAATATTACTACTGTAATACATAAATGCATAGTTCATACTATCTTATATATTTATTATTTTATATATGCTAAACATAGTCAAACATGGTTATATCATGTTACGTTATTGTTTTTGAAAATTGTTTTCCATATTTATCTTTCTCAGGTGTCGTTATATCATTTAATTTCATCAAGCACACAAGACAGAGAGCAATGGTGGATGCTTGAAATTTCATTCTGCATTATATTCTTTATTGATTGATTATTTATATTATTATATTGGCTTGTAATCGATTTGTTTGGTATATTGATTCATCATGTGTTAGCAAGTATTGGATATAGTCATTTTATTTTTGGCAAAATGTACATGTTTTTCAAGAAAATCACACATATACACGATGCTCTTCTGAATTATACTTTGGAATGATAAAATTTTATTAGTTTATCTACCCGTGCAACGCACAGGTGCGAATACTAGTATTATATTAATCAATTGTAGTTTCTACTTTATTTCCTACTTTTGATTGGTGCTGTAAGCCAACTGATGACATCATGTTTTGTCTATTTTCCCATGTTTTCTCCTCCCGTTGAATTTAAAATTTCATTTCCCATTTCTCAAAGAAACTCATAAAGATTGAATTTTTTCCCTGTGAATTTGATATTTTTCATGAAATGCAATCAAACAAGAGGTAAGTTTACGGAAAATGCATGTAATGAGAAAAGGTTAGTGGCTTAATTATATTTCTTTGTAAGGAGAAGGGCTCGCAGAAATGTCATCAATGGCGATTGGTAGAGTTAAACATTTGGAAAGTTTGTACTTGCACTATGACTTTAGAAGGCTATTGTGAACTTAGTTCGCTTCAATGATCTTTACTTAAATGTCAATAACTTTTTTGGGGAGATTTTGATCTCATTCTCATTGGAAACACACAAAGCTTACAGGGTTAGTTTTTTTGTTTTTTTCTTAAAAATTTTTAATGATTTAGCATAATGAGTCAGAAGTAGAACACTTAAGATGCTTCTGTATTTAGATTTGTTTGTCAAAAAATCAACTTCTAATAAATTTATCACAAGTATTTATTCTTTTTTTAGACCAGTTTCCTTTTTAATGAGTTTGAGTTTCAAAATCGTATAAGATGGAAATTTCGGAAATTTCAAATGTGCAACAAGTCAATACATTTCATAGTTCAAGCATGGGGTTTGACTAATGCGACATCAAGATGAAGTGCTATGTTTAATAAATAAGGACCTACTCATACCATGCAAGTTGATTGGTCCCATTGAATGTTGGAAAAGATTTCTATTAATGAGTTTATTGGTCTAATTGTTTCTGTTGATGTATTTATCTTTTATATTTTCAACTAATGTATAAATATTTCTCATTAATTTTTCAAATTCTTATTGTTATATATATTTTTTGATGTTATTCATCTTTTTTATTTTCAACAAATGTAAATGTTTCCAATCATTTTTCAAATTCCTGTCATTATATTTCTCAACGTTGTTCTTCCCGTGCATCGCACGGGTGCTATACTATTAATTAAAGGAAAGGAGCCGTTGTACCTTTCTACCATAGTTTTCCTGTCAAAAATATGTTAATAGGGCCTTTTTAGACATTTTGTTTCATGTTGCGATAACTTATGTGTTATTTTGAATTTCTCAATTTTTTTAAAAATTTTTTAATTCAACTTTTACTTTATCCATTCAGCGTTTTCAAATAAGATTTACTATTAAATTTAATAACCAATAGATAATTAGCATCATTTAATTGTTTAAATTATAGATAAATTTAATTATCCAATTGTCTAACATATCTTGAATTAATAGAAATTAAACATATTTTATTGTTATTTTAAGTTAATTGAAAATAGATAATTGTAATTTTTTCTTAATTTTTCCCCATATAAATGAATATTAATAATTACAACTATTTTATATATGACTACTTTTATGTATTATTAAATTGTATAATATTCAAACTATTTGATTTTTTTGGTTTCGAATAAAAAACATTTTCAAAGTACACGTAACTGACCAACTAACAATTATGGGTTAATTTCATAAATCATCCCCAACTTTTGAGTTTAGTCTCGATTTCGTCCACAACCTATGTTTTGACACACCACAGCCCCCAACCGTTGAAAATACACATAAATCGTCCCTATTTCTACTGTTCCACTAATTTTTTATCAAAATGACGATTATACCCCCATAAACATTTTAAATTTTTTAAAAAAGATTTAAAAATAATAAAAAACTAAAATACTGACCTCACCCATCCCTACCCCAACCCCATATTCAGTTGCACCGAAGGGCATTTTGAGTTGATGGTTGTGCCATTTGGACTAAAAAATGCTCCTATTTTTCAAAGAAAAATGGATAACATTTTTTCACCTTTTAAAACTTTTGTGTGTGTTTACATCGATGATGTTTTAGTCTTTTCAAAAACTGAGAAAGAACACATTGCACACCTTCACACTGTCTTCGTACTCTTTGAAAAGCATGGACTTGTTGTTTCTAAAATGAAAATGGAGTTATTCAAAAGACGCGTTGGATTTTTAGGAGCTGAAATCGGCAATGCAACCATAAAGCTGCAACCTCACATTGCTAAAAAGGCTTTAGCTTTTCCTGATCAGTTGGAAAATATCACTTTACTTAGATCATTCTTCGAGACTGCAAATTATGCTCATCCTTGTATCAAGAATTTATCCAGGCATAGTGGCCCTTTTTAGATCGGAAGAGCACACGTCTGATTGATTAAATTCAACATTGAGGATGAAAAGCTTGTTTAGAAAAATAAAACAAGCAATTTCATCACTTCAACTTTTGAAACTCCCTTTGGAATCTGATTATCTTGTCATTGAGACAGATGGTTCAAAGGAAGGTTGGGGAGGAGTCTTATTGGCCAAAGCTAATGAGTTCTTACCAACGAAAGAGGAACAAGTTTGTAGATACGCCTCTGGCAAGTATTATGAAACTGGTTATCTCACTTCTTTATATTATAAACTGCTAGCCATAATTTATGTGCTAGAAGCTTTTGCTCTGTTCATAATTTCTAAAACCCAAATCACTATTAGAGCTAATTGCAAAGCTATAGTATAATATAGCCAAAGAAAATTAGAAAAGAAATTACTTTCTACTAGATGGTTAAAATTCCAAGAATATGTTCTTAATAGAGGTCTTAAGATTAAATGGGAACATATTAAAGGAACCAATAATGCCTTATCTCATAATTTATCATGAATTTTAAATAATTTGGATAAATTAAAACAGTTTTGTCTAACTAATATTTCCTATCTTGATAACAGTTGATCTTGCAAGAAAACAGGTTTTGACACTATGCCTCCTAAGGCAAACGGCAAAAGTCCCACTATTCAACCAAAGTCCATTCAATTTGGCACCACGTATCTTCCTATTTATTGAAGATGGAAATAATTTTTAGGAGAAAAGACGTTTAAACTTAAGTTCAAAACATAAATGTATTCTGGACAATATTTGGAGACTTACAATTTCTATTGAAGATAATTAAAAAAAAAATTTCATTTTAAATGCCTTCATCCACTACTTCACTTCCAGAAACAGAAAGTCTACCACCGGTCAAAGTACCACTGTCCATAGTGACATCATTTCATGTTTTGCTCTGTTTAATGGACCAAAATTTGGAATCTATACAGCCATGGATGAAATTCATATTGCAACTAAGGATTTCCCCAAAATTTGTGGAAAACCTAATTTCAAAGGATTCATTTCTTTTTCAGAAGCAGAAAAAGAAATGAAAAGGATTTTTGAAAAAGAAACTTTTTTTTATATCACCAAGTGTTCAACGTACCCCCAAAAAGTACTATTACAACACAATCCTTTGCCAATGTTGCAACTACTTCCGGAACGAAAAAGATTCATCAAAACTTTATTCCTGAATTGTTCTACTATTTTGAATTAGAAGAACAAAAACATGAAAAAAATTTTATTACCCTCCAAGATTTTCTAAATCAAATTGGAACTGGTAAAATTCATTGCAGCTGGATTAACACCTTTTGGTATTATCATGTAAATGAGTTTTTATCTTGCCAAAACCTATATCCAGATTGTAAAGATAAGATCTATGTTCTTTCTGGAAAAGTTGTGGCCAAACCCTTTTGCAGATGTCAAATTGCATTTGCATATAGGACTGCCCAGATTAATCTTGACGAATTTGAAATCAACCATTTCTCAGGAGTCAAGATTTTTTCTCAAACCTTGATTGACAATGGTATTTTATCAACATTCCATCTTACTGATAAAGAACCAAAGTTCAAATTTAACCCACCTCTCCAGAATGTAATTCATTATCTTATGGCTGATTATGGCAATGGATTATATTATATTATGGCTGATTATAGTAATGGATTATATGTAGAACTTGATGCTACACTTCCAACCTAGGAGAGCAAATTCTGTCTTGCTAGAAGCATTTGCAGAATTTACACAGAGCTATCACATCCGGATATTTATTCTACTATCCTCAAAACAGGGGATATTGTTCATGATCTTAGTATCACTAAAAACAAATCAATTTTGCTTGACCAAATCAAACAAGCAAATACGAAAGTTTTTGGTTGTGATTGGTATTGGGATCCTGTAAAACCTAAATACCAATTTATGCAACTTGTTACTGAAGACTATTTTACCAAGGTCTACTGTTTAGAAGACTATTCCCGATTCTTCTTCCAGCCCTTCAAAGTTTTTGATATTGCAAAAACTTCAGCAAAAAGATACAGAAGAATGATGGAGAAAAAGAGTGCACCACAGCAACTAACAAAACTCACTTCATTTGGTAGTATTGGCGGAACCCTTGATCTATATGGAACCTAGTTCAAGACTTCTTCAACAGCTGGCAAAGCAGAAGACGAAGAGGATTTCCCACTCAAGATGTGCCTGATATAAGTTAAGTACATCTAGACGTGTGCTCTTCCGATCTTGCTTTCAGTGCTAAGAAGTCAAAAAGCAACCGACAGCTACTGTTTAATTTTTGACGAAATTTTGCAAAATGACGAAGGAATTAGCAAAATTTTCAACCATCTTACTATTGAAAAAGGACAGATCACTGTTGGAAAAAGACAGGTTACTGTTCAAGCTACTATACGACACTATTCACGGTACTGTGCGAATACGTTTTTCAACCTTTTTACTGTACATTTTAGAAAAAGTTCGGGAATCTTTCTTTTTCTTTTGGTAAATGTAGCCATAATGGGACAAATTTGCTTGCACACAATATCCACCATTATTGCTTTACTTTTACAGCTGTCTTAGAGAAGAGTCAGGCATCAATCTTCCATAAAAGGATTGATCTCAAACCATTGTAAGCATCCAATTTTGAAAACATAAAAATAAAAAGTTTACAATTTATATATTTCTCTTTAGTACCCTCTTAGCCATGCGTGGCTAAATAACATCTTTAGATTACAAGTTTACAGAAAGATAGCAGCACAACTAAGGAAGCACAACGAAAAGGTATGACTTAATCGCTTAAGTCTTTATCATTTTTATAAACTAAGAATGAGTGTACTATACCATAATCCGAGCTGCTCCTCTGAACCATGCTGAGTACCGAAAAGTGCCGAAGGATTGGGAAAAAAAGGGAAAATCTCCATAAAAAGTACCCAATGCTTCGAGCAGTTCCGTGGTTATGTGTATAAGGGTTTGTGTATGATCTCATATTCTTAGTAAATCTATGATAATGCTTTAAGTTATTTCGTGATCCTTAGCTTGTGATTACTTGTGTTGCTTATTATCTGTTAAATTTGTAGTCTTAATCTTTTAATAGTCTTAATCTTTTAAAATGAAAAAACTTTTAAAAGAGAAATTTGGGTATATCCCACTTTCTAACAATTCCGCTGTGAAATGTAATTCCTCTGATAGAACTTCTGTGCCTTGTATTCATCAGAATACCAAGGAATACAACCTTTATGAACATCGTCTCTGGACTTTGTTTGCTTGTATAAAGAAGATAAATCATCCTTTATACTAGGACGAGTTAGCAAAAGCTAACATTGTCACTTCCATTCTAAAAGAAGAATTTTCTTTTAATATGGACACTCATAAGTGGGAGCAGTGTATCTTCATTGCTTATCCCCACATTCATGTAGCACCCGCAGGATTTGTTGATGCTAATGATTATTTTAATCAAGGCTATCTAACATACGGTGACCCTGAGTTATGGGATATGAAGTCCTTAACACAGGTGTATGATGCAATAGATCCACAAGCAATACATGGTCCATGGGCCATTCCTCAGTGGAATAGAACTAATGCTAGGCACTACCATGACTGCAACCAAACCTTTTTCTTAAAGTTGAGTGCCTTACCACCTTATTATGCTTTTTATGAACCAAAAGGCACTGCCACTTTTTCCCATCATGAGTTGGAACCTTTAAGGCAAGAGAACTTGTCAGGAACTTGGCATTCAAGGCCTTGTTTCAGA
>CAVNYN010277729.1:0-14667 GCA_963692815.1 Nyctanthes arbor-tristis
TGTTCGAAGGGTAGAAAATTAGGTGTGGTAAAACTCAGGGTGATTTTCTCAGTGTCACTTGGGTCGGGTCAGAGAGTCTTGTGAAGAAAAATAGTAGCTTAGCTTCTTGGGATTTCTTGTGTTGTTTGCTGGTTGGGCAAAGGGTAGAAATTGGTAGATGCGGTAAAGCTTGGTATATTTTTCTTGTTGTACTTGGGGGATGAGTTTTGGCGAGTGAAAATTCTGTATGGTTGTAGCGACTTTAATCATATAGTGGAAAGCTTTGACAGTCCGTTAAATTCGTCTTTGTCTTTTATTTTTCTTGTCTCAATTAAATTCCTTGAACAACGGTCCTGCGGGCGTAATCGGGGAATCTACATTAATTCCCAACAATATTTTCTTAAATGCAGGACATTCCATGGTTGTGGTAGTACTTTCCCTTCAACATCCCTTAAACTGTAAGCTCCAGCTGTAACTTCTTGAATTACCTCATAAAGCCAATCGTAACACGAGCTCATGACTATGGAAATGTCGCTCTTTCACATGCTGATTTTATGCTTTCAACATACCCTTCTTATACGCCATCATCTAAAAAGATCAATTTTACATGAAGTAATAGCACGTTGCGAATAATTATTTTGAAGTGAAGGGGATAAAAGATAATAAACTGCTTTTCATCATCGTATACCTATTACTCAAATCCTTTTCTAAAAGAAAGTTGTAGGTACAAGGCTTATTTCTTCTTCTTCTTCTTCTTCTTCTTCTTTCCTTTTTAAAATAACTTTACCATCTTAAGATAACATTTAATTCGTTCTTATTCAATTACCATTTCATATTCTACTTGGTAAATTCTATCTAAAGATGAAATTCCTTTGGTATGACATATTTTCCCAAAGAGATTTATAAAGACAATATACTTTTGCATTCCACGAGATTATTCTTACCATTACATTTCATATAATCATGGAAAATAACTTACTTGGTTGGTGAACTCCAATAATCATCAACCATGTGTATGTGCGGTACGTAGTTTATAGGGTCATTCAAACCATGCTCTGATACCACTCTAATTATAACACTCTCAAATATTTATTACAAATTCCTCCATATTATGATAAAGTAATAATTTATTTTGAGGAATCTGAATACATGTAATTTTTAAGTATAATTGTGTAAAACACTCATGTTTATTTGGAAATTTTTATAGCTATGAATTTTAAATAAATAATAGTTTACATAATAATTTTACTTAATAATTTCAAGAAATAAAAAATATATATAATTATGTGAAAATACGTACTCTTTTGGCAAATCTTTGTAAGTGTACATTTGAAATTGACTAGACAATAATTTTATAAAATCATGTGCAATGGTTTACAAAACAAAGATTATATCTTTGTAAAATCAAGGTTCCAAAATATAGTCAATATTAGTTTAAAACCAAGAGCAGCGCATGAGCTAGGATTATTTTATACAAAAATACATCATGTTTTTATGAAAAAGAAGGTATTCTAATTTAAATAGATCAGCTTAACCTTTTTGGTTCCTCTTGTGGCTGACCCAAAGACCACGGTCAAGGACCCAATACACTGCCTTTTAATGTGTCCATTGTAGCCTCAGACACAGCTCAAGAAACGACAAGGACTTATTCCAGCTTCAATAAATATGGCCTGTTCAAATCATAACAACTGTTGGGTCTCAACACTACGTCTAGTATATATACCTGATCAACTGGCCGCCAAGCCACCAACACTTACGAGGGTTGTTCGTTAAAATATGTTTGCGAAATCTGCAAGTGTACGGGTCGAACAAGTAATACAATAGACAATGAGTCTGAGTGATTGTTCCCACGAGGATCGGATTGAGTACCAAAATCATTAGTTCCAACTTTATTTGAACAATCAAATCTTGAGTTTTATTAAGAAGCGAAAATAAAATAATAAGTTAATAAAATTAAGCAAATAAAATATAAACAAAGATTTAGAAGGATTTATATGATGGATATATGTTAGGACTCACGACTTCACCATAATTGGGTCACCTAGTCTTGCGACAATTAATCTATGTTAACGATCGAATCTCACGAAATTAATCATGCAAGCACCTCCGAGATTATACGGATCCCACGAGTTGAAAACAGTCATGCAAGCACCTCAACCAAGCTTGTGACCAGTAAAGGAGTAAGCGAGCTTAGTAGCATCCCAATTGGCGAGCTAGCAACCTCGTCTATCAACAAAACGGAATAGCAACAGTAGAGATAAGCTGGACGTGCAACTGGATGGACCCTATCATCCAGTTCACAAAGGAGGGAGTGGCCCTCTAGGGGTGGAGGCCAGGAAGCTCAGGCATTGGGCCACCAGATTCTCATTGTTTGATGGGAAGCTATACAAAAGAAGTTTCGCCGGATCACTGCTAAGATGCTTTACACCCACTGAAGCACCAGCTGTTTTAGAGGAAGTACATTCTGGAGTTTGCGTCAATCACTCAAGCGGACAAGACCTCGCACACAAAATCTTAAGGCAAGGATATTTCTAGCCTAGAGTCAGGAAAGATGCAATCGGCTTCGTCAAAGCTTGCGACAAATGCCAATGGTTCGCTCCCCTTATTAGAAAACCATGAGAAGAGCTAACATCAGTCATAGGACCATGGCCCTTCACCAAGTGGGGGTAGATCTTATTGGCCCACTACCAATAGGTAAATGGGGGATTCAAATCGCTATTGTTGCAATCGCCTACTTCACAAAATGGATCGAAGCCGAAGCCCTGGCGACCATCATGGAGTAGAAAACCAAAAGCTTCATCTAGAAATCAATTATATGCAGATTTGGGGTTCCAAACGCCATAGTCACGGAAAATGGCAAGCAATTCGATAATACAAAGTTTAGATCATTTTGTGAAGAATTGGGCATAAAAAACTTCTACTCCACCCCACATCACTCGCAAGCCAATGGACAAGTTAAGGCTGTCAACAAAATTATCAAACGAACACTAAAAAATGTTTGGAAGCTCTAAAAGGGAGCTGGGCTGAGGAGCTCCCAGTAGTTTTGTGGTCCTATCGAATGACCTGTTGAACCGCAACTGACGAAATGCCTCTCTCTCTCACATACAAAACTAAAGCAATGATCCTCACTGAGTTAGAAGTCCCTACTTCCAGGATAGCAAACTTCAATGAAATGGAGAACGACGAGCACTTTGTCAACGAGCTTGACCTCATTATCGAAAAAAGGAAATTGGCTGAAGTCAAAAACGCGACATATAAACTGACAGGTTCTACAACACCAGGGTCAATGTATGCCGTTTCAAAGTAGGAAAGTCTTGCGCAAAGTTTTTTCCACTAAAGAGCAGCCTCAGGGACCTTGGGGCCCTACTGGGAAGGTCCTTACCGGGTCAACCGAGTCCTACTAAATGCGGCTTACAAGCTCGAGAACACGCAAGGGGATGAGTTGATGCATCCTTGGAATGCAGAACACTTGAAGAAATACTACCTATTGCCGAGTATCAACTCTAAAATCTTGTACCATAAACTATTAGGTCACAATTGGTAAATTAACATGCTTTTGCGGGTTCATAAATCTCCATGCCAGTAATCAATGACCTAGCTCGTAATTTCCAAATATGAATATCTATTTAGTTCATTTAAAGTATCATACCCTCGGTTCTCCACAGCTTCAAACAAGGCAAATCTACGACTAAGTAAAGATTAAGCGACCAAGGTAGGAGCAAGCTTCCTACCCGTGGCCTAACACTTGTCTAAAATAGATTTGACTTATCGGCACGAGAAACGATCTAAACAGGCTATTCAGTCAATGACCCCAAGTCCAGGTTAACGGTTATGCGACCAAAGTCGAGGCAAGCCCTCGACTAGCGACCTAACATTTTCAATAATTGGCCATGCGACTGAAACTAGAACAAGCTTCTAGTTAAACGGCCTCATACTTGTGTGAAATCCTCACACTTTGGCTTGAGGACTTGCCCAAGGCGTTGTACACGACCTAAACCAGAACGAGCTTCAGGTTAAAGTGTCCTAACACTTTGGCTTGAGGACTTGCCCAAGGTGTTGTACAGTTAGCGATAACCCAATTTAAACAAACAAACAGCTGTATGAAAACACATCAAAAACTTCTCATTCATAGAAATTATAGGGAGATCTCCAAAATAAAAAGGGGAATGGGGGCTTCAAATCTAGTCCTCTGGAGTAGGGGCCTCACTTTTCTCACCAGTGGGATCTTCAGCCTCATCATCCTCCTTATCCAAGCTCTTGTAGCCACAGTCGTGTTTAAGCTTGGCTACCTACTCCTTGAGGAAAGCAAGGTCATACTCAGGCCGAACCTTCGCGACCTCTCCAAGAATCTCCTTGGCCGTCTCATAGTATAGCCCGGTAGTGGCTTGCTTGTATTCATCTGAGCTCTTATACTTGGCTAACGCTTCTTTGTAACTAGCCAGATCCTCCGACGCAGCCCTGTCCCTGCCTCCCTCAGAGCCTACTTGTGGTTCGATCTTTTGGTCATCAGAATGCTCTCCAATTCCTCAATTTTCTTCCTAGAGGCCTCCAGATCATTGGTCATTTTCTTCGTGTCTTAGATCGCCCTACGGACACGAGCTTCTATGTGCTGGTACAAGATGGATGAGCAACCTCACATGGCTGCGCTTGTTTGGAGGAGCTCGGTTAGTGACATGGAGGTAACATATTTCTCCTATTTCTTCGACCAGTTCCTAACTACGTCGCTTATTGCGTCATTGAGATTCCCAAGTAGCCCCTCCGAGGCATTCTTAAGTGGTCTTTACGAAAGATTGAAACTGAGCAGAGCCTTAGGCTTCTTATCCTTCTTGCCCGCAGCCTTCTCCTACAGCCGCTTTCTCTGCTCTTTCTTCTCTAGATCTCGGCGACTTCCTCAGCGGACCTCATTTCCTGAGTCCTTCCTTAGCGGCTCCTCTTCCTTAGAAAAGAAAATCATCAGTGCCAGGTCGCAATACATATGTAAATAGATCCAGTGCATAGTCGCAACTTACTGTTGTTGGGACTGCTGGTTGTAACAACCCGCTCCACTTTGACATGATATTGTCTGCTTTGGGCCTAGCCCGCACAGTTTTGCTCTTGGGTTCTCACCCAAAAGGCCTCATGTCAGATGAAATAGATCTTTTAACTTAAGAACTTGTCTCATTTTCTCCACCTAAGCGATGTGGGATTGAGGCTGTCACAAACACCCCACCTAAGGGGGCCCAACGTCCGCGTTGGCCACACTTTCGGTTGGGCTCTGCTCTAATACCATCTATAACGACCCACTCCATTTTGACATGATATTTGTCTGCTTTGGGCCTAGTCCGCAGGGTTTTGCTCTTGGGCTCTCACCCAAAAGGCCTCATATCAGATGGAATGGATCTCTTAACATATAAAGTGGTCTTCTTTTATCTACCCAAACGATGTGAGATTGAGGCTGTCACAATAGAGACTAGTTCTTAAGTTAAAAGATCCACTCCATCTGACATGAGGCCTTTTGGGTGAGAACCCAAGAGTAAAACCTTACGGGCTAGGCCCAAAGCGGACAATATCATGTCAAAGTGGAGCTGGACGTTACACTGGTGTACTATGCTCTAACCTCAGCGCTAACAGCCCTACCTCAATCAGGGAGTCCTCGTTGGTAAAATCCTTAACGCGGTGAGCTCAAGCTTCCAATCCAGCGACCTCTTGAGCCAGTTCCTTGAAGGTTGAAGATATCAATTGTGACTTGTCAACTCCTGAAACAGAAAAGGAAAAAATTTAAGTATTAGCTCATTAGCTCCGAAGGAGAATTCACTGGGTAGCCACTTACGGGCGCTTGTATAGCTCATTGCCATGTCAATATCCTCATGGTCTGGGGCCGGAGAAGTCTTCTAATTGCTTCCCAACCAGAACCAGCACTCTTTCCAATGTAAGACTAACTCGGGTAGCCCCTTCACCAGATTCCCCAGAGGCATTGAGCTCCTTATTTTGGGCGAGCGGCCACATAGAACCTGCCTTTCCTCCAGAGAGAAAGGATTTCAACAAGTAGTGAGTGTCAAAATCCTCTGGGCTGGGAAACCCCCAGCCCTTACACTGCCAAAAGGTGAAGACCCCTATTATCCACCATGTTGGCGGAATCTGCGAGGGGACAACCCTCTAGAATTACAACAATCGGGTCACAGGTCTGGGAAAAGATAAACCCGGCCTCAAACATTTTTGAGATCGGAAGGCCACACATCCCCTCAGAGGATTATGAGCCATTTCCCCTTCGTAAAGAACCCACAATGCCACGTCGTCCGGTACCTGCAACGGAAGGTCTTTCTCAAGAAATACCGCCGATGGAGGATGCCCACTAGAACTCGCCTCCACCTCCTCTTCCTCTCCATCGCTCTCTCGTTTTGCCCATTCAACCTCAGCCTCAGGCTCTTCCCCTTGTCCACTCACCATTTGTTGACTCAAGACTACTCAAAGAAATCCCAAAATTTCAGAGAATGATTACCTTAAAAAGCAAGAGCCCCTCGACGCTTTTGAAACATAAAACACTTAGCCCCTTGAGAAAGAAAACCCCTTTGCAAGACAAATAGGGGATGAAAGGGGAAAAGGGATTGAGAGAAAGGGTATAAATAAGGTTGTTAATAGCATGACGGCCGCGTATTGCTTTGGGAAGCGAAAGGGCAACCATCAAATTAATGATTACTGCCTTTAAGTCTCTGGAACACGCCATTCCACTTGATAGGTGACACGTGGTAGAGCATGCCACCCCAACCGTTTTGAAATTCAAGGAGTCTAATTTCAGGAGGCAAAAAGTTCAAAGAAAATCATTAGCAAAACCTTCAAGACCGCTAACCCTGAGGTCCATGAACAGCGACCTTGAAAGGGCATTCTGTATCCACTAGGTCGCAAAGGCCAACGAAGGTCGAGGGCTAACGGTCATAGGGTCTTGGAAGCAGGCCCCGTGCATCTCATCCATCTAAACGACTTGGCGACCAAATGACGAAAAGATCTAGGAGCTCGTTTCAGAGTGCACCTCGTCCACCTAAACGACTTGGCGACCAAACGACGAAAAGATCTAGGAGCTCGTTTTAGACGAGCCTTTATTCTAGCTTGCGCACGGTTCAGGACATGCGGGCGCTATGCCAACGAGTGCATGGCGCCCCAACCTACTGCCGTGACCTAATGAGCAGGCCAACTAAGCAGCTGCTTAGGGACCCACATGGGAGACCTTATCACTTACGGCTGATGGGACTCTAGCATTAAATGCAAAGTGATGGCCACCTGCCCCACACATGGCTTAGGTAGCCATTAGTCAAAAAGTAAAGGTCTAATCCCAATTGATTTGACCCCTATATCACTTGTGGGCCGATCATTAAATGCATGCAATCATTGTTCCATGTAAATGGTAAGTTTACACTATAAATAGAGGCAAATAAAACTAAGAGAGGGTCGGATACCCAAATCTAATTCCTTTTGTCGTTGGCACATTTATTAACTTCCATTTATTACAAACATTCCTTGCATTTACTCATTTACTGCTCATATTAATTCAAATATGAATTTATTGTGAATACAAATCTTGTTTGTTAAAATCGAAGGCCAAATTAGATGTCAACAAACATATATAGGGAATTTAAACACTACAAATAGCTACCTATCAAATTTCCCCACACTTAGACCGTTGTTCGTTCCCAAACAATGAACAAAGTAAAACACGTAAACACAAGAATGAGAACAAAATACCTTAATATTTATCACACATGAGACAATAACTCATAATTTCCCCCTTTTTAAATCAACCCGGAGTAAGTCTGCCCAACAAAAAGTCCCCCAAGCAATACAAGAGTTTTGAGAACTGGCATAACCGGGACAGGCCGACCCTTACAGATAAGTTCATTCTTTGCACAAGTGTTTACGCTCAAATTTCTATCCACATGAGAGTTCTACCATAAACTTGCAAAATTTCTCATTCTCCACCAGTTAGGTGCACAGGCATGGCACAATCATAAGGTCTTTAAAAGGTTGTAATGGGGCTAAGGGTTAAGATCTGGAAAAATTTATGAAGTGAGGCTAAGAAACCATTGGAACTAGTGGAACACCAAAATTTATAATATTCAATAATATATCCCAAGTGAAACCACTAATCCCTTTATTCCTTCATAATTTTTTGCATCATCGACACAAGAATACAGATCCCATCCTTGAAAGATAATTCAAGCCTTTACTTTAAAGGGAAACAACCAACCCTTTATTTCAATTCTCTTTTTTATTATGAAATTTCTTCTGACAAAACTGACATTTTCCTTTGTTGCCACTTCTTTTTTTCTTTCTTCTTCTTTTTTTTTTTTAATATTTCATCAACTCATTTTGTAAGTCATTTGTTTTTCTCATTAACCCTTTTTTCTTTCTTTTTTCATTCATTCATCAACTCTTTCTTCTTTCTTTTTTTATTTCTCTTCATATGAAACCACAACTGCCTACACATCATCAAATTGAACTCGTCACTTCATCAATACATTCTCCTTCCCCATACTTATTTCTTATCCATTCCTAAGCAATAAAATTAATCAACAATCCACTAGTCCACTGACCAGGTAAGGATATACATTATTTTTTGCTCTAGACTAGTATTAAATAGTGTAAAGAAAGAAAAATAGGTTATAAGGCTCAAAGGGATTATGCAAAAGATAATTAATTGATAAGGCAGACTTTTTGACTAAAGTGGTTAGTCAAGAAAGAGTGCCTTAATCATATTCATATAATGCATGTAACAACGTAGCCTCAAAGAGAAATAAAGCAAGTTCTAGAGAAACAAACTCATAGACGAATATCACACATGAACAAAGAAAGTGAGACTGAATAAGATGTGTCAATCTAAGGCTCAAAATCTCACCTGGTTAAAATTGTCAACCTAAGCCAGCCATAACCAATTCCAGGCAAAGCAAATAAAAAGAAGGTGCGAGTTCAGTAATTCAATCGTGTTATAAATCTCTCTAGGTCAACAACACAAATCTATTTTTCCAATTTTTTTCTCTAGCATTGCCTAAGATTCTAATTCCAGCAAAGCTATACACCAGTTAAATCCAGTATTTTAGGATCATGAGTTGCTTTCTCACATGTACACAAAACATAATCGTTTTTTTTCAGATACAACACATAAAAAATATATATAATTTTTTTCACCTAACATAGAAACAACTAATTTTTTTATTTTTTATTTTATTATTTTTTTTTGTGAACTATAATTTTGCAAGTAACACAATTTGATCAATAGGTAGGTTAAGTACCATCTAAGAGATAGCTAAATATACATTAGCCAAGTAAAATAAATCACATATAATGATTCCCCCACACTCAAAATCTACATTGTCTTAATGTAGATAAAAAATAACAAAAATCGAGAGGAAGAGTTTTAGGAACTCCTTGGGGGTATCACTAATGGTGAGTCTGGATCGTGGTCTGATGGGACGAATGGAGTAGGGGCAGTGTTGCTAGTCTGAGCTCCAACAGTGGAGGAAAAACCTATCAAAATAATTAAAAGAATAGGACAACTGTGATGCCTAGCAATTATAAGAAATGATAGATTACAAGTTAATTATAAACGAGATAAAGGAAACATGTCCTAATTTCTAATACAAGTCCTAGAATCTACATGCAATGCAATGCAATAAAATAAAACAATGGGTTGCCTTCCATTCAGCGCTTTATTTATAGTCTAGAGCTTGACTATAAGAAATAATTTTTAGGGAACTCTAAATTGAGCTTTTGATGCTCTACCTAGCTTGCCAAGTTTGACTTTCTTCTCATCTTCCGGCTTTCCCCAAAAATTTACTGTATTCTTTTAATGTAAATATAGACTGTCATCTCCATTGATCTCAAATTGTACTATGAAAACTTTAACCTCTTGTCTTGTGCAATCACAAAATCAATTTTAGAACTCATGAGATTAGAGGATTGCTTGACAATTGCCCCATTATCAGAAGTGATTTTTAGAGCTTGCTCTTCTAAGACCACTTCCTCATCTTTCTTGTGTTTTTCTTCTATAATGGAGGTTGCTGACACTTTCTCTTCATAGAGAGTATTAGAATGAATGATAACTTGAGAGATTCCATCGTGTTGCCGTTCATCATTCTCCAAAAATTCTACATGCTCAGACCATTGTGGAACTAAATGCATGTATGGACAATAACTTAGTTCATGATATTCACCACAAAATTTACACATTAGATCCCAATAGGGTGCTAGATGTACAACCGGGTAATTACTTGTTGCATGATTTGCACAGCAATAATCACACACTAAGTCGGTTTCCATCTCTTGACTCTCAAGTTTCTTCTCATATTCCTTCATTTGTGCTGGTAAACCATTCATCCATTCTACATACGCTTTGATAGTTTTCATAGACAAACTAGAGTTTGCGCACCAGCCATAAACCATTATCCATCCTGAAAAAGAACAAGGCAAACAAATCAAATAGAAAAATAAAATTCGAAGTAAAGCTAGAACTAATTGGTATCGATATCAATCTCAATTCCCGGTAACGGCGCCAAAAACTTATTCGTTTAGATATGTTTACGAAATCTGCAAGTGCATGGGTCGAACAAGTAATACATCGGACAATGAGCCCGAGTTATCATTCCCACGAGAATTGGATTGAGTACCGAAATTTTTAGTTCCAACTTTATTTGAACAATCAAATCTTGAGTTTTATTAAGAAGCGAAAATAAAATAACAAGTTAATAAAATTAAGAAAATAAAATATATACAAAGATTTAGAAGGAGTTATATGATGGATATGTGTCAAGACTCACGACTTTACCATAGTTGGACTACCTAGTCTTGCAACAATTAATCTATGTTAATGATAGAATCTCGCGAAATTAATCAACTGCCCCTCTCAAAGTTAATTAACCCTACTTAATTAGGCCCCCTCACTTATCTCCAAGTGAGCACGTTATCAACCCTCTTAAGTGCATTAATCAACAAGAAATTCATGTAAGTTTCCCAGAAGTTCAACCTGCGGTGATCGCACTAACCACAAGCAAATCTCTTTATCGTGTCTAAATTAATGATCCTTATTGTATAAGCTAACTTAAATATTCGTCTCTAGAGTTCAACAAAAGTCCATAGATTCATTCATCTATTGGCCAAAAAGATGAAGCCAAAACAATAGACCAATAAGAATTTAACATATAAATCAATTGATCTAAATTAAGCATGAAAAACACGACTATGGCCCAACTAGGTTACATCGTTCGTCCTAACTTAAATAAATTTAGTTACACATTATGAATGAAAAACACAAATAAATTAAAGCGCATAACCCAGGTAATTTGATCTTGAATAAGATGAAGAACTATTGCACCAAGCTTCTCCTTCTTGAATCTCGAACTTGATTCCAGAGCCTTCGAAAGTTCTGTGTTGTTCTCCCTCTTTTCTATGGTGTTTTTGTCTTGTGTAACTCCTTTTTTCTTAAACTAGGCATGACCTCTTTATATAAGGTCTAAAAATCCCTAAGAAAAGAATAAAAATTGTGCAAGAGTCCTATCGTACAAAAAAGACTAAATTAAGGAAAAAAATTCAGAATTTCTCACGCCAAAGGTCTATGCGGCCTCACAAGGGCACATGTACGACCGCCTGACATGAGCTGCTGGCCACTGGCTGATGGTACGGGCGAACGGACAATCGGTACACCCGAGCTTCAAAATTCTTGTAAAATTTATCCAAATTTGCCCAAACTCGTACATCTTTGCTTCCTCTCGGCTTTTAACCTATTCACTAAACTAAACATAAATACGAACTTTTAAACATAATATCACATAATTAATAATATATCTAGGGAATTTAAACACTATAAATAGCTACCTATCAAGGTTATGCTGGCCCAAGCAATGTATATATACCTAAACAGCAAAGTGCGGTATATCCACAGTGAAATCACACAATCAATCTCTTTCATCACATCATATGCATGTACTCATCATCATGCTCAATAAATGCATATGTTACATACTAAGAGTTTGTTTGAAACCCATTATTTTTTTCCATTATAATTTCACCTACCACCAATTTGACTATTTGATTTTACAACTATTCAATTATAACTACATATTTTAAATCTTTTTATATTTCCAATATACATTCTATCTCTCTCCTCATATTTATAATTTTCCCAAAATTTGCACAATAATGAGGATCAAACAACCTCTAAAACTAATTCCAATTGTGTGCACACATCATCATATCTCATTTAGTATCAGCTATATTAATCTTGGTGATCAATATATTAAATATAATATCACATAATCTCATAAGGTAACATTATAACTAATCTTGCATGGTAGTTGAACCATTACTTACCTTCATCCTTAGTTATATGACGATAGTTTGGAACTTTCATATTTCTCGCTTGCACAAATCCTCAACTTTACCTCCCACTTGTCGTGTTTACATTATGATCTGTAATTTCATGCTGTGTGATGTTATTCATTGCCACAACATAGGTCTTAGGCAATTTAAGCATCAAAACAACCTAAATACCTAGAAATAACTGGTCCAATCGCGAGAGTGTAAAGAAATAAAATTATTGTCACATTTAAAGGTATTAATAGAGATTAATCTATACCGTATTGAATCTTCTTGAATAAGGATTCCAACGCCTTTAACAAATGTCAATTCTAAGCGCCATAGAGTAAGTCATAGGCGTTTTCGCTATATCGCGCATTCTGGTACCAGTGGAGCACACTAGTCGATGGGTACTTAGCTGGATAGCTGGCTTTGAACAGCTGGTGAGCCGGCTTGAGGCATCTCACCAGTCACATAGGACCTCCAGCCAGCCTCATGGGATGTCCAGCTAGCCTCAATTGGGGAGTATTGGCCCCGAATCTCACCATTTTCATGGTTACCCCCTTTACCTCGATATATAGTTTTTCTTAGGGTCTTATCATGCGATTATTTAAATTGCACCTTTTTCCTTAAAGTTTCTTGTATATTTTTCTTACTCCCTTTATTTAAATAAATTATCGTAAATGTCCGAAGGCTTACAAGAGCAAGGAAAAATTTAGCAGTTGTATATGAAACACTTTAATTTTGTAACATCTTCTAATATTCCCAAAGTAATGATAAAAGCACCTCAAGATATAATTATGATTTCATAAAAGTTTCTACACGTCTAGTAAAATAGTAAAAATTAAATAAGCTAACATTTTTAAATTTTGGGTTGGCATAAATTCCCGACATATCACTGGGTGACCATGCGAATGCATCAATATTTCATTTTTACAGTGAGATCCTTCGTTCTTTTTTTCTCTACATTTAACATTTTTCATAGCCGAAATTTCTTTCCTTCCATGATCTCTATTTCCTCAACATCATCTAACACTTTAAGCCTTTTGTTTTCAATCCCTACTTCTTGATCACCTCTAATGACTCCCACCCCTTACTGGTTGGGAATTTTATGGCTTGGTGCTACGTTGACACTACAGCTTCAATGTTGTTTAACAAAGGACGTCCATAAATCGTAGTCTTTACTACCAACAATGGTGTCACCATGGTAACACTTTCTGGATACTAACCAATGACCATAGTCAATTCAACCACTCCGTCAGGTACCACCATTGATCCTTCAAACCCTTACAAAGGGGTATTTACTAGTTTAAGACTGATCGATGGCACCTTTAATGCTTGAAAAGCTTCCTATCCCAATATGTCTACACTACTTGCCTCCATCAATACTCTCTTTACATCAAAGTCTATGATGTCATCTGTTATAACCAATGCATCATCATCAGGAAGTGAAATACCTGTGAGGTTAGAATCATTAAACACAATAGATGATTAAGATGATTATCTATTGAGACCAAATCCACTTACAAAGATCGTGCATAACCTGTTCTATTGTTCACAGAATCTCTCCCTCTAGCCGTGCCTTCTAAGATTACATGTATGACTCCTGATTGCTGCATCTCCTATGGCCTTCCAACCTTACTTCGCACCTCTTTTCCTTCCCTTACGATCTTGTTTCAAATACCCCAAACTAATTAACATTTCAATCTCTCTTATATCCTGTGACCATGATCTTTAAGGAATGCACAATGACGAGTCTTATCTCACTATCTAGCCTAGATTTCATTGGTAATGACCAATGCACAATTCCCTCCATTAACCTTTTCATCTCATCAAGTATTACAGGAATCGGTGTATTCAATTCTATAAAAACTATCGCATTTACTTTAGGCCAAAAATCACACCTCAGCATCTGTCTGGAATTTGTACTATAAAATTTTGGCTACTCTCTAGTAGGGACCTTGTCATACTCTACTCAATCATCACCTTGGAGTGCGTGTTACCTCCTCAAACTTACATTTCCCCTACTTATGACTATCTTGTTCTACTCGTGCTGTAGATCTCAAATCTTCCTCCTAATCGATATGAGAATCAACTCATTGTAACAATTCTAACATCATCTCTAGTGGCTTTTTAGATAGGCTGGCCCTGAAACCCTGATTTTTCAGAAACCACGTTAGACATTTGTAAGTCATGAATATCCAATGTTGCTCTGTTAAATCTGGCAATATATTACCGTAGAGTCTCATCCTTATTGGTACCAATTGCATTAGCGAGATCGGAAGAGCACACGTTGAACAACAGCCACAAAAGATGTCATAAACGTGCTAGCGAAATTAGCAAAAGTAGATATAAACATTGCCAGTAGGT
>CAVNYN010277731.1:0-26486 GCA_963692815.1 Nyctanthes arbor-tristis
CTATAAGTGGATGGCTATAAACTGTTCTTGCCAATGTAGTTTTGCCTATGCCTGCCATCCCAACCATTGGTACGATTTCAAGGTTATTTGGGCTTGATGAAGTCAGTATATACACAAATTCTTCTGCATCATGTAGTTTTAATGCAATCATCATAACTTGGTAATGAAACGGAAGCACAATATGGAACTTCCAGTAAAAAGAGGAAGGAAGATTCGTGTATGAACAGACATGCCAAACCAAATATATTTCAACAAATCAAACATGTACCAATGCCCAACATTAAGCTCATAACTCCTCATTCATCTCAAGCAACAATTCGTGTATGAACAGACATGCCAAACCAAGTATATTCCACCCAAAACCCTAATACTTACTGATAAATTAACCATAACAAAGCATTTAAACCATAATAATATCAAACCATATAATAATTTTTATGTGGTCGCTTGAATTCTGAAAAGAACAGGCTGAACCACTCTTGCCTAAACTCCAATTGCTACCTGACAGGAAAATCATTTATGAAAACATGTGAGCTATTTAAGCCCAGTGTGTGGAGTTTTGTAATTAACCATGCTTTGAAAAGTCAAAAATATATCTTTTGCAAAAATCTCATATAAAATATACAAATAACTTCTGGGTTTTCATAATAATATTAAACATAAATTCAATATCATCATCAAGTAGAGGTCATCTCATTTCAAATTATTTATGGAATCTTTGCAATACTAAAAATCATGAAAATTCATGTCATTCTAAGAATCATCATAAAATCCTTTAAAAGTATTGTGAACATCATTTATTTAATAATCATCATAAAATTCACTAGAAAATATCATAAAAATCATTTCATTTTAAGATCATTTTAAAATTTTCCCCAAACAGTATCCAACATTTCATGATCATAATATCAAGTCACACGCGCGTAGACATCAACTTAGGTCGTAGGTACCTTATGACCTCTTCGTGTTAGGCGGCACAACAACTGGCTTGAACCATAGCTAACACATAGGTCCCTTCGTCTAGGCGGCATTCATTTAGTCAGCTTGAGCCATAAACTCCTTCGCCCGTAGACGGCTTATCATTTTGTCAACTTGAACCATATAGGCCCCTTCATTTGTAAGCAGCATATTCATAATATTGGATATATATTTAGGGGTTTTCATATATTATAAATCATGTTTTAACTCAAACATTCCTTTGAAAATTGCAAAGCGTCATTTCATATAAACATTCACATGGACTTTACTAAAGAAAACATTAAATTTCTAAAATTTCGTAATAATATATAATCATCATAACACATTGCTAACTTATGTGAAATCAAAGCATAATATATTTTGATTTAAAAAAAAAAAAGAGGAAAAGCTTCACTCACTGGCTAAGTAGCAACATAGATCCTTTCATGTTTCATTTCCTCTGAATCTTTTTCATTTCATGATCAAACCAAGTTTGGGCTAATGGTCGAATATTGCAGGTTGATGATGAATATGAGATACAGTTACAAGGTTGCGTATGCCAGACGGAAAGTCAATGCAGCTGCACATAAGTCGGCTCATAAGACAAGATCATATAGTGACCCATGTAGTTCTTTTGTTCCCATAGATTGTCTACATTCTTTGTTGCTTCATGATGTAGTGAATGATCTATTATATAATGAGAATTGATCTCTATTTTTTTAAAATAAAAAATTTGTAAAATAATGTAACTTATTATAAAATTAATATCATAATAGATGATTTAATAAAATAATAAATTCATTCATAACTTATGTGAAAATTGAAGGGAAAAAGAAGTGGAAAAAAAGAGGAAAAATCAAAAGACACGGTGATTAAAACTCCTGAATTAATTAAACTTATAATTAATAATAAAAATAATTAAATATTAAATAAGGGTATTAGTGAAAATGACACTCCGGATCAAAAGCATCTTCAGTAGTTACATTGGCTGTATACTCTATGGTATCCTTTAGGCACCATATTATAGTGTCTAAAAGACTGTGAGAGGCACCTATTGGGTGTCTTGGGTTATGGGCCCCCTAATACATCTAATGAGTGTTTATCACATTATCCTTTGGACACCATAGAAACACCGTAGACTAACATGTTCGTTGTCTTTGTCCTCTTGTTAGTTATAATTAATTAATGCATAGAATATTCTGACTACAAGCTGTGAATTATTGAGTGTTAAATAAGTTTAGATTCCTTGATAAATTAAACAAACAAGTAAACAATTAATTCAATATTATTTAATCATGTGGAGCAATCGTGATATGAGTAATGCGACTGATTGAAAAAAATAAGGTCATAGATTGATACGAGTTCAAATTTGTTAATGGGGTTACCTTAGCCAATGAAAGGGGTCAATGTTTTAATTAGGAGAGAAAAGGGGGCTGTTGGGTTTGTATGTAGTGGGTTCTGCATATTAATTAATTAATGGTTGCATACTTGCACTTGTGCTGTGGGAGTTCAACATTTTATTTTATTTTGATTAAATTAATTTTTTAAGACTAATTATAATTACTTTAAAAAAAGACTAATTATAACTGTTTAGAGAAAAATTTAATAATAAGTTATAAAATCATAAAACAATGAAACGAGAAATTTAGAGAGAGAGAGATTTTGAACCAAAATTAAGAGTGTTATTTACTTATTTAGTGTTTGTTTTTCTTTTAAAAAGTCCCCCCACCCCCGGGATGGGTGGCGGTGAGGGGATCAACTATTTTTAAAAAGATGTTTTTTTTTTTTTGAAATATAGACTTAGTTCTCATTAAAATGAATATCTTGGTTTACATCCAAAGAGATCATCAAAAGTAAGCCAATTGGCGGGATTCATAGTGTTTAGGATGGGGTGGGGGTTGGTTTTTCTCTTTTTTTTTTTAATTATTTTATTATTTTTAAATATTTTGTATTTAAAATTAAAAAGTGAAGGGTAAAACAGTCATTATTTTTGAAACATTGAAGGAATAGTGGCAGAAAGAACCTATCATTTATGTTTATGAAAGGTTGGAGGCCCAGACGAGTAAAAAAAATTAAGGACCCAACTGATTTTTAACTCAAAAATTGGAGACCTTTTGTGAAATTAACCCTTAAAAAATATAACTTTACTTCATCATGAAATGGGAATGACACTCTTGTTTCAAATTCTTTAATTAATGTTCGGGTAATCAGAAGTCTTTCTATGAATGGCATTAAAATTCCAGTACAAAGAGGGTACCTAAGCTTTATTTATTTCTTCTTGATTTTCAATTTTTTTTTTTTAATTCTACGGTACATGTATGCATGTCTAGATATGGGTAAAAAATGTGAGAGAGAGAGAGAGAGACAGAGAGAGAGAATAGGCTGGGTTGCCGGATTGCGGCTCCGATTTTGAGAGAATTAGGAAAAATAAAAATTTGTGGTGTAAGTAAAGTTGTATCTAAAAGAAATACTTAAAATGTGGGTAATATGTAATTTTATTTATGACTAATTATGTAATTAGAAAATTATTTGAAATCGTGGTGTTTAGAGCAAAAAACGTAATGGTAATATAATTACCTTTTTTATAATTAAATTTCCATTTTAATTTTTCTATCCATGACACGCAAAGATGGAATTTTTTTTAATGAATTTGACATTTTCCTAGAAAATAACTCCAATCAAATTAATGCATAATAATCCTAAAATATAATAAGCTGGGGTAGTTTTCAAATAATCCAGAAAATTAATTAGATAAAGAGGGCTTAATTAACTAGTTGTAACATTTGTATCTATTTTTCAGTTTCAGTTTTCATTTGTTAGCACTGAACTTGTTATCAAAAGAACGCCCATTTCTCTTGTAGGTAGTGGCGGAGCCAAGAACTAAATCCAATAGGGGACACATGATAACTACCAAGCTTTTATAACTGTTCTCTATGAGTTTTTATATTTTGATAACACCCTATAATGGCATTATTTTCAAATTTGTCAAATACAGTCTTTTCAATGTAAACAACTAAACTATCATTCATCCACTGATCTCTTATTCGACTGTGCAATTGACTTTTCACAATGTTCATTACAGAAAATATTCTTTCAACACTAACAGGGACAACTAAAAGAATTAATACCAAAGTTACAAGCTTGTAAAGTAATAGATATACTCTATCTTTTTTGGTTACAACCAACTTCTTTGCAATATCACTGATACCTTCCAATTCTCCAAACTCTTTGCAAGAGAGCACATCAAGAATATAAGTCTTTGGTTGATCATTAAGTACCATTAAATCTGTCTCTAAAAAATCAGATGGATAATACTGAGCAAGGCTGTGATTGGAACTTGGGTCTTGAGAAGAGTATTATATATGTTTGTATTTTTTTAGTTGGGTTTGTGGATCGGCAAAATGGTATATGCACTGTGTACATGATAAGCAAATTCAACAGCTGACTTTTAAACTTTTAATTCCTCACTTTAAAAAAAAAAAAAATACCAACTCCATTGGGTCCTGTGGCACCAAAAGACCCCCATGTCCCTCTGCCACTGACTGTAGAGCCCCGAAGTTCAAGTCAGTGATATAGAGATGTCATCGAACTTGCATTCCATTTGCGAACAAGTCATTAAACTTTAATTGATTGTAATTAGATCACTGGACATTAATTTAACAGCAATTATAGCTTAGTCAACTTCAATTGTGAGCAATCAGATCATTACATTCGTTTAGCTACAACAAAGTCACTCCATTAACACAAATTTTTTAGTTTATCATCGAATTAAAGTATGAGAAATCAAGAAATCTAATAACATGAAAGACATTTTATTGAAGAGGAAAAGTTGAAAAATAATATGTTAATTCAGAAAAACCTCAACGTTCAACATTTATCTAGATTCTAAATAATTTTTGAATAATTATCATGTTAACATGTAAACATGAAATAACACATCAGTAAATTTTAATATATGTCATCAATTTCAGTTAAATAATCTAACCACCTATTTATTGGGTGACATAATTGCAATTAAATCAAAGTTTAGTGATTAAATTGAAGGTAATCAACATTTAATGGTGAACTAATTGTTATTAAATTAACGTTTAGTGATCTACTTACAGGTAAGTATAAGTTGAGTGATCTAATTGCTAGCAAGTAAAGTTCAATTATCTAATTTTGGTGACCTTTGATACAATTAACCTAATATTAATAATAATACGTAGCCACAACAAATGATCCAGCCACACCCACACTGGTTATTCAGAGTTGTAATTTTTAAAACAGAAGGAAAGGAAAAGAAGCAGACACGGGGATACATCTATTCCTGCAACCAACAAAGTCTTTCACAATTCATGACCTTAATCTGTTTGCAGATTAATGAAAGTCATGTCATGAAGGAAACTGTAATGCTGGAACTGCCTTTAAAGGAATATATAAAACACAAACAGTTTACCTGAAACTATAGTCCTCTCTGTTCACCTGTGTTGAATCACTTCAGACGTTGTTCTCTTCATTTTTCACCACTACCTGTTTCCAATGTTCCAAAAAGACAACCCAGATTATTATTCGCAATTCGCATAAAACTGTTAAGTATTTGTGCTGACAATACTAGTGAAATTAGACACAAACCTCAAATTTTTCATTTTCATACTCCTTTTGCTCCTCTTGTATGCTCAGAGCTGAAGCCACGGCATCGGCGTTACATTCACACAGCTCAATCACTTGAAGACTGTAACTTTTTCCAAATCCGGAAGGGATCTCCACCAGGTTGTAGCAGTACCTAAGATTTAGGTGCTCAAGGAGTGGAAAGTGTGTCGCATCGCAGTTCCATTGCTCCAGATCACTCTCCTCAATAAGCAGATATTTCAATTCACTGAATTCTCCTTCAGTTGGTTCCCACAGAGCACTCTCGAAAGCATGGTCTTTCAGATTTAGCACTTTAAGATTCGGTAGTGACCCAACAACAGACATGTTTTCCCAAGGTCTTCTGCAGCCACTCAAGGTTAACTTCCTGAGTGTCGTTGGGAAAGGAAAGTTTACCAGTAAAGGATCCTGATATTTCAAATATAACTTGGGAAAAAAGATGCATTTCAAAATTTCAAGATGCTGCAGGCTGTCAAAATTATCAAAACAATAGGTAGACCATGCTGTTCGTCCATCATGCTCATACAAAATCACCAATTTCTTTAGGTTTGGCATCATTTCAAGAACCTCTTTGGTCCATTTGAAATTGATCACCTTGCCAAGTGTTTGGAGGCTTTCCAGGAGAACAGAATTTCCCTCATTGCGGAGTACATCAAGAGGATAAGGCAAGAAATTTTGCACAAACAAGAGATGCCTCTGTCTTGGCATTTTCCAGATTTCGACTGGTAGGAATGAAGTATTAAAAACTTCCTTGAATTTCCCAGGATTGACAATTAGCGTCTCAAGATCGCAGAGTTTGGTTATTGATGAAGGAAAGCGGTCCTTAATCCAGTATGTTGAAGCAAGATACCTCAAATTAATTAGTTCTAGTACTTCAACTGGGAACCCATCTAACCTTATTGTCAGTGCATCCAGCACCTTTATCAGCCGAAAAAGCAGGATAAAGTGCAATGGCATATGATTTGGGCTGTTGCGGCAGAAGAATAAAACAGAATGGATTGGCGATTCACAATCACGTGCATAAGAAAGTGTAGTGTTCGGATAGTTGAAATCTGAATGAATACTTACATGGTGCAGATTGTCTGTGACTTGGGGAAAATAATTGACATCCGAATTCACTACCTGTAGAAACTTCTCATCCTTAGCTTTCAAGACATAGAGTTCTCTCATGAGGTCATGGATGCTGCAGCTCTTGATTTCACCATCATAACTCCACTCACGAGCCAGAATCAGGTTTCTATCGATAAGATCTTTTAGATAGTCTTCAGCCACTTGTTCCATGCTTTGTGATACATAATCTGGCTTTATAAATCCATTTGCAACCCATAACCAGGTGAGTTTGGATTTATGAATAACATAGTCTTCCGGGAGAATGCCCATGTAGAGAAAACAAGCTCTCGAATGATGGGGCAAATGGTTATAACTCAAAGACAGTATTGCCGAGAACTCATCTTGAGAGGCATTGCTTACTGCAGATTTTACATTTTCTGCTACATACTTCCAGTTATCGAGTGTCCCATCCCCTTTATTGAGGAGACCACCAACTACAACAAGTGAAAGAGGAACACCTTTGCAGATCTCTGCGATCTCTAGTCCAATTAGCTTGAATTCAGTAGAAGAATCTGCCTTCCCAAATGCCTTCTGCTGCAGCAGATCCCAACTCTGTCCAATATCTAAACCAGTCAGACGCCGAATATGGTCAGTGGATTTGGCCACAGATGATTGCCGAGTAGTGAATAAGATTCGGCTCCCATTATAGTCATCGGGAAATACTCTTCTAACATCCTCCCAGGCCTTGATGTCCCAAATATCGTCCATCACAATGAGATATCTTTTGCCCTTCAAAGTTTTGTGCAATTGATCCAACAATTTTCCAATGTCATCATGATGGTCTTCCTCAGTTTGATGTTTGGAGGAGTTTAGAAGGCCTGTGACCATTTGTAGCACATGATATTTTTGTGATACAGTTATCCATCCACAATAGTCGAAGTGATTTGTCCTTGACAGATTATCGTAAATATTTCGTGTTAATGTTGTCTTGCCCATACCTCCCATCCCCACAATTGAGATGATTTCGCGTTTTGGAGATTGATTACTAGTCAGCCATTCCTTAATTTCCTTCACGTAGCCATCATATCCCACCATAGAAGTAAAATTCTTGTTACTGGTGGAAGAGGATCCAGCAGGAAAGGCGTTGGTGGGTGGTACAGGATCATATATTTCTTCCTCCTTTTTCTTCATCTTCATCACCTCATCAGAAATGGAATGGATATCTTGTAATACTCCTTGCAAAGTTTCATGTTTGGACTTGTCGAATTCAGTTATTTTCTCATGATCACTTGTAGATGCAACCAACATATAGGATTCAATCATGAGTTCGCTTCATATGAGGCATCTCTGATTCTTCCTTCCAAATCTCTAACTGTTTCAGTATTACTGTGCGAAGATTCTTCCAGAAAAGACAGCAAGAAATTAGCCTTTTCATGGAGAGATCTGGTGGTTTGGTGCTGCTCTGTTTGTAGAAGAAGTGGAGATTGATCATGAGAAGTATGGAGGATGATCCTGTCTAGCGTTTGAGTAAGTTAAAGGAGAGAAGCGTAAGCCATTGATTAGTGGAAATAGGCGTACATGTACAGATAAATTGGGAGCTGAGGAAGAACTGCTAGCTAGTGGAAAAGCAATTAATCTCAGAAATTGGCTGTTTCTTGATGTGTATATAATTAATTATACCAACAGCAGCAGATGCAGATCATGTTCAAGGAATCAAGTGCCAGTTAATGATCAATGGCGTGATAGAGAATATTAAAAGTTGTTCATGATTTCGATAATCTTCAGGCATTAATTAATTATGATGATTCTTTTCTTAATTTAACCACAATGTAAATAGGAAAAGTCTGCATCTTAATTTCATCTTAATTCACTGTCACTTAGCCATTGAATAAAATTTCTTATGCCGGCTAATGAACATTAACTACAACAAGTTGGATGGTTGGATTATATACAAAACTAATGGTACTAAAATATATCATACTCTTGACAATTGTACATAGTCCAATTCTTTTAGTCGAGAACTTGTCGTGGCTGAATGGATGGAATTAATGGCAGACTTTTGATATATACCCCATGGATAATACTTTCATAATTTGGTATCTTTTTGTCTGATAAAATTGTCGATGACAACATTTCCAACGTATCTTTGATAGAGCTCCCGACTCTAATATTGGATAGAAGATAAATGAAACATTGTAGGTAATAAGGATTTGATAAGAATATGAACAAGATTTTTTGGCTAGAGTGTGGCAAGCCAACTTATATGTAGTCAGATGATATTTTCTTGGCAAATGTGACTTCTTGTTAGAGATCAATGAGTATTTATTATTGTGAAATTGATGATATAAATGCAAGAGGGGGAAAAAGACAAGGACATAAATTAGATAATGAACAAACATGGAGCCCTCTGTTGTTATTATCATTGGAGGTTATGCCCAAAAAATGAAAAAACAAATAATGAAAAAGAAAAAGATAAAAAATCATAACAAAGGTTACTGCTAAGCTGTGTAATTCAATAAGATGAAGTAGAGAACATATATGAGACCATTAGCATTAAATCACAGAGCATTGGAATATTACAATGTAAACGCTTCCATTATTCCTAACTGGACATCCAATCCAAATGTTGCAACAACAGCCAAAAGAAAAAGAAAAATGAAGAAAAACCGATAAAACAGTTGAAAGCAATAACAGTACATCTACTGTCCTCCTTTCCTCTTTTTCAGCTGGAAACACCAGTATCATCTCCTTGCTTCAGCACAACCTGTTAATGAAGCTCCAAAACATTCAACTTATTGATTAGCATAAACATGCGATGATGTGAAAGATAAACAATTTCAACAAAATGTGCATTAGTGTACCCACAGTACTTGTCATCCATAATATATGTTTGTTATAATTTATTTCTGTTTTCTTCTATGTAGTTAAATTCCTTAGTGTGATTCTACTAGGCATAATATATAAACCAAATTTAAGAGAATATATGAATGCTCAGTCCAAGAGGAGGGACACAAACCTTAAATTCTTCATCTCCCAACTCGACTCTTTGATCTTGTATGACCTTGGCCGAGGCCATAACAGACTGGCTACATTCACACAACTCGATTTCCTGAAGATTTAGATTTCCTACAATTCCACAGGGGACCTCCACAAGGTTGTAGCAGTACCTGAGACTTAGACGCTCAAGGCATGGGAAGTGTGTTTCGTCTGCTTTCCATTGCTCCAGGTCAGTCATGTGCAGAAGCAGTAATTTCAATTGAGAAAATTCACCATCTTTTGATTCCCAGACAGGGCCTTCAAAGGCGTGAAATTTCAGTTTCAGCACTTCGAGATGGGGCAATGAACCAACAACACTAATGTTTTCCCATGATATTCTACAACCACTCAGAGTTAGCCTTTTCAGATTTTGTGGGAAAGCAAAGTTCACCAGTGGAGGATCTTGGCATTTCATATAAGACTTCCCAAAAAAGAAGCATTTCAGCATCTCAAGTTTGTGTAGACGGACAAAATTGTCAAAACAATAGGATGACCACTCAGTTCGACCGTCATGCTCATAAGTAATAACCAGTTTCTTTAGGTTCGGCATCATCTCCACGACTTCCTTTGTACATCTGAAATTTATCACATTGCCAAATGTTCGTAGGTTTTCCAGGTTAACAAAATTTCCTCTATTCAGTTCATCAGTAGGACAAGGGACGAAACTTCTCACGAACAAGAGATGCCTCAGTCGTGGCATCTTCCAGATCTCTGGTGGTAGGAATGCTGTATTGAAGATTGATCTGAATTTCCCAGGATTAACAATCAATGTCTCAAGATTGCGTAGTTTGGATATTGATTCAGGAATCTTATGCTTTAGCCAGAATGTGAGTGCAATATACTTCAAAGTGACCAGTTCTACTATCTCAGCTGGGAACTTGTCGAACATTACAGTGATTGCATTCAATACCCTTAGCAGCTGAAAACTACTGATAAAATATAGTGCATCATTTGGATTGGTGGGAGAAAAGAAGGCAACAGAGTGGATAGGCAAGTTGCAATTTTGGGCAGATCTGGGGATTTGATCCTTCAAATCTGTAACGATACTTACGTGACGCGTATTGTTTGCTACTTCTGGTAAATGATCAAGCTGCCTATTCACAACTTGCAGAAAGTTCTCCTCATTAGCCTTTATCATGCAAAAGTCCCTCACGGCATCATGGATGCTGCAGCTTTTGATCTCACCAATTAAATTATACTCCCGTACCATAATCAAATTTCTGTCAATGAGATCGTTTAGATACTCCTCTGCGACCTCTTCTAAGGTCTTCACTCTGTCGGGCTTTATAAATCCATTGGCAACCCATAACCTGGTGAGTTTGGATCTACGAATTGCATAATCTTCAGGGAGAATACCCATGTAAAGTAAACATGCTTTCAGATGATGGGGCAATTGGTTATAGATGAAATGTAGCAAGTTTAGGACCCAGCTTTCTGCGCCAGTTATCAATACAGCCCTTAAATTTTCTGCAAGGTAATACCAGTAATCTAGTTTCATCTCCGCTTTGGAGAGAAGACCAGAAACCATGACAACTGCAAGAGGAAGTCCGCGGCATGCCATTGCAATGATCTTCCCTACATTCACTACTTCCGATCTCATATGCTCTTTGTCAACCACTATACGGTTCAGCAGAGACCAACATTCTTCGTCAGGTCGAAGACTTATATGATGAATTAATCCACGAAGATCAGTTTTGTCGGCCACATCTGAAAACCGAGTAGTCAAAATGATCCGACTTCCATTGTTATTCCTTGGGAACAGACTTTTCAATCGATTCCAGGCCTCATTCTCCCATACATCATCCAAGACAATGAGATATCTTTTGTCCTTCAAACTCTTGGTTATATTCTCAGCCAATTTTGCGATGCTCTCTTGACCTGATTCCTGATTGAGTTCTCTCATGGAACTAAGGAGATCTCTGAGTACTTTTTGCTCCTGATATTCCTGAGATACAGTTGCCCATGCACGAACATCAAAGTAAGCGGCAATACTTGGGTGATTATAAACTAATCCAGCAAGTGTAGTCTTGCCAATGCCTGGCATCCCGAGAATTGGAATGACTTGTAGTTCTGGGTGCTCTTTAGTGAGTAGATGAATAATTTCCTTACAATCCCGCTCCATTCCCACGACCACTTTCTTTTTAGGGGAACGAGCAGATCTTGAAGAAGAAGCAGGCAAATAGTTGCTCCAACATTCCAGAAGTTGTAGTTCGCTCCTTTCCTTCAACATCTGCAGCAAATCTTCTGAAATGGAAGCAAGTTCATCTTTCAGCTTCTGCAAACCTTGGCAGTAATTATGTTCGACAATCTGATCATTAGAGACATGAGATTCGTCTTCATCAACTCCAGGTTCTGGGAGGATCTGATTCCTTCCATACGACACTTGCTGGGATTGGATTATATCTTCGGCCTCACATGCTGCTTCTCTGATTCTTCCTTCGAAACCTCTGATTCTGTCACTAGTCTCCGGTGGTAGTGAAGAAACATCCAGAACAGACAACAGGAATTTAGCCTTTTCGTGGAGAGAAGTCATGATCATCTGCTGCTCTGTTGTTTGAGAATGAACAAGATCATGAGGATGGAGCAGGATGATCTCAAACTCCTCTAGTGTTTGAGTAAGTGAAAGCAGAGAAGCGTAAGCCATCTCTGAAATCAGATCAAGTCAACTCAAGCAGCAGAAAGAAAGGAAAGCTTTTCAATCGATGGAGAATATTGATAACGATAAGAGGAAAGAGGTGCAGAGCCGGGAGAGGAGTGATGCACACGAGGAGCTTCATTTAGGCCAATGTGTACTTTTGATTGATTAAGCGTTCAACATTCATTTGAAGAGTTACTATTTTACCCCTTTCTCTTCAACCGTCAAAAACAGACTGTGGGGCTATAAAGAACTCACATCTCCTTTATAAAGTGAAAAAGTATCACATAGTCTCTTGGTATTAAGAGATCAGGAGACGGACCCCCTAATCCCTCAATAAAAAAAGGCCATATAATATTTTTTCACTGTATAAAAGAAAAGTTAACTCTCTTTAAAAATTTTCAGCTTAAAAATGCACGCCAGTCAAACGTTATATATATATATATGTATTGAAAATATTTCACTCGTACAAAGGGCACAAAGTTGTCACGATTTTATTTGCTTATTACTTCATTGAATGTGTGTGGAGCCATGGTACCAAATGCCCACATAATGATCATATCCTATAAGTTATTCTACTATTTATTGATTTCAGATCTCGTTTAGAAACTTTAGTCACGGTTTAATTCTCATTATTCGATGTGAATTTTAAAGAGAAGTTATAATGAGGTGAAATAAATAGTGTAGATTTAATATAAATTTAAAATTTATAGTTATAAATAAGTGATGGTCAAATCAGTGACGTGTGAGATTATAATATGTTTTGATAAATAGAATCAATCATTTATAACTTAATTGATTTATAATCTATTTTGAATTTTGAAATTTTTTTAAACACGTGACTTAATTTAATTGGTTAAATTTTTATTTAAAAGTGAAAAATTATTTTTTAATGTAACGGGACTATGATGTGTTAATTATAATATTTGACACGTATTTTAAGAAGTACAATTATCATCTTGATCTTTCATCAATCTATTCAATTAATGTTTTGCTTTCTAAAAGTACTAGTTGTCGGAATATGCCTCGCACGTTATATGTTACAATGAATATATTTGAAATATGTAATTTTCATTAGAATATTTTGTTACGAAAGTACTTCCTTATACACAATATTTTTTGTCAACATCACACAATGTTGGCTTTTGTTGTCTCATTCGTACAATACTTTTGTTTGCATTGAAACTATAGGTGAAAACGCAACATATTTTTGTCTAATATTTCCATTTTAAATTTTGTAGGTATTTCTTTTCTGAATTACATTGCATCACTAAACATTTAGATTGTGTCATCAAATAATGTGACTTGAATTTTGTTAACCTACGAAAGTATAAAAAGAAATGAGTTAGTATGAAAAAGAATTGTTAAAATAATGATATAGTGATTCAAATAGGAACTAAAAGTATCTTCAAAGTATTGAGATAAAAAGTATTACAGTATGAAAAAGAATTGTTAAAATAATGGTATAGTGATTCAAATAGGAACTAAAAGTATCTTCAAAGTATTGAGATAAAAAGTATTACATTTCCATCTATTAAAATTAATTTTAGAACTTGAATATGACCTTTTGCATTCGTGTAGTTTTCCATGAAACTTTTACGATGGATGGAAAGCTAATTTGATGTTCCATTCTTGATCAAATGCACTCAATTCTTCTATTGGTATATAATGCTCTTCTTTTTAGGTTGATCTGGATATAGCCATTTTGCTGGACTACGGAGTGAAACTAATATTGGATAGAACTAAAGGAAAAATATATGTTGGACTTGCGTTTCAATATTCATGAATTTATTTGGATTTTGATCCTCAATTTATAGTGGTGAAGTATGCATGAATAGATGAGATATGAACGTTGATATAATGGGCAATTACATTACATTAAAATGATTAATTGTAGTATAACTGCTTGTAAATTATGAACTTTTTAATAATATTAAATTAAATATAATAATTATTCTACAACATTCATTTGTCTTCACAATGAAATTTGAATGAAATCAAATATTCATACAATGAATTTTTATATATATATTTTTTTGGGTTAAAAGTTGTAATGATTAATTTTATAAAACACACGTATATTATACATATTAAAATGTAAATCAATTTTAAAACAAAAATACAAAAATAAACCACTATTATACTACCTTCATGAAGTTTATTCATTAAAACATAAATCAATATTCGAATATATATGTCTTTCCATTTCTCTAAATTTCCAACCCACAAAATTAGCTTCAATTGAAAGTGTAATATATACAATTAATCTTCTTTATTATTGATCTCAAGTCTAAAAGGCATACTCACTCACATAACATAAAGTTTCAATATAAAACTAAAGAAGAAAGAATTGTTACAATATGCATTAACTAAAAAAGTTACACAATCATTAACATCAGGAACTTATTTAATTTTCATGTAAATATAAACGTCAAGGTCTTATTTTACACATTTGGGACTAGTCGAGACAAAGGTTAACACATTGTCTTTAAATAGCAAATCCCTTGCTCAAGAATTTTGTACATTGAGATTCTTGCAAATTCGTTATATTAGTATTAGCATCGAGATCTTATTTAGCACATTTTAAATTGGTCGATACAAAAGTTAACATATCGTCTCTAAATAAAATGAATCTTGCACCCAAGAATTTAGTATGGGGGCTTCTTGCACATTTGTTATGAACGAAGGGGGGAAGGCTTATCATTAGTTGGAAGGAAAGGATGGCTATAATAAGTTTGTTTTCTAATTGAAATTTTGAAATGAGGTGAAATAAGGTGCTAGATAGAACTCTGTAATTTAATTCTCTCGGCATTGGGATTATGTAATAAAGTTTGATTGAATTGAATGACTTTAGTGATGCTAAATTAAAATGTGTGATAAAGATTATGGACAAAATAGAACAAACTATTTTGAGTGTAGTAATATAGTGAATAAATGTGGTGAAATAAAGGTAGGGAACAATATAGGAATTAAAGAAAGAAAGTAAGGGCAAATGTGGAATCTGAATGTTTTACATAGATTCCACCTTTTATATAGTAGTGATTCTAGTATCAAGAAATTTTCAAGATGTTTGAAGAATTATTGAATTGAGGAACTGTGAAGTAAAGCTTCAAACTTGAAGCATATGAATGAAAAATCAGATCTGAAATGTTCCGAAAATACAGAGTATATACACAGTCGAGGTTAACAAAAGGGGAAAAAATTAGGTAAAACTAATCTAACCACTGCTACTTGTAATAGACTGACACGTGTACAGAAATAACAAACTAATTCCTAACAGCAGTGTACAACTCTAATGCATTTGTGTACTACTATATACAATACAACTACTATTCTTACATTCCCCCCTCAAGTTGGGCCCTGTGCAAATCAATTACACCCAACTTGGAAAGAAGAAATTGAAACTGTGGTTTATGCAAAGGCTTTGTGAATAAATCTGCAAGTTGTAATCGAGAAGCAATATATTGAGGATGAACAAAACCTTCTTTAAACTTGTCCAGCACAAGATGACAGTCAATATCTAGATGCTTCGTTCTCTCATTGAACACGGGATTAGCAACAATGTGGAGTACAGCTCGATTATCACACCAAAGTGTGATAGGCAGACTGACTGGTACAGATAGATTCTGGAGAAGACAAGTGATCCACTGAAGTTCACAAACAATAGAGGAAAGGCTATGATATTTAGCTTCTGCTGATGATCGAGAAATGGTATTCTGCTTCTTTGTTTTCCAAGAAATTAAGGCTGAACCCAGGAAGATACAATATCCAGTTAAAGAGCGTCTTGTGTCAAGGCATGAAGCCCAATCAGCATCATAATACCTTTCTAGTTGCAGATTATTATCTAATAGATAGAACAATCCCTTTGTTGGACAACCCTTAAGGTATTTTAAGAGATGAATGGCAGCATTCCAATGTGTATGATCAGGATTATTAACAAACTGATTGAGTTGCTGTACAGCGTAGGTGATATCAGGCCTGGTAAGGTTTAAATAGAGTAATCTCCTGATCAACCTTCTGTATTTGTCAGGTTCTGCCAGCGGTGTGTCAGACGTTGCTACTAGTTTAAGCCCCTTTGGAAAAGGGGGTAGGCATAGGTTTAGCCCCTGTAAGTTCAGCATCTGTCAAAATGTCTAAAATGTATTTCCTTTGGTTCAAATATGTTCCAGTAGAACCCCTTGCAATCTCCAAGCCCAGAAATATTTTGCATATCCAAGATCCTTTATAGTAAACAACTGATGCAAATAAGCCTTGACTTGTGCTATGGATTCTTCACTAGGACTAGTCATGAGCACATCATCAACATATACGAGCAATACAATAAAAGATGCTGTAGTTGACTTCACAAATAAGCAATGATCATGGCTAGATTGCTTAAAACCAAACATTTTTAGTTTATCACATAATTCCAGATTCCATTGCCTAGAGGCTTGTTTCAAGCCATAGAGACTTTTCTTTAGTTCGCAAACCATACCTGGACCAGCTATAAGATAGCCCTCAGGAGGCTTCATGTAAACTTCCTCGTTTAAGAAGCCGTGTAAAAAAGCATTGTTGACGTCCAGTTGGTGTAGAGGCCATGACTTTGCTGTTGCAATAGCAATAAGCATTCTAACTGCGATCAATTTAGCAACAGGAGAAAAACTATCAGTACAGTCAATTCCATAAACCTGATGGTACCCTTTGGCCACCAGTCGAGCTTTGTACCTGTCTACATTACCATCTGGCTTCATTTTTACCTTGTATACCCACTTTGATCCAATGGCCTTTTTGTTAGGTAGCAAAGGTACAATCTCCCATGCTCTTCCGATCTCTCCAATGCCTTCAATTCTACCTCCATAGCTTGCTGCCAATTTGGATCCTTACTAGCTTGATAGTAAGACTTAGGTTCTTGAATGTTAGAAACATTTGACAAGAAAGAAACATATGCACAAGTAAAATATGGGGAGATATAATAAGGAAAAGTTGGAGGATCATATGCTGAGCTAGAAGGATGAGAAGTAGGATTTTGTATACTAGCGGTTGAGGCAATGTTATATGTGACAAAATCTTGCTGCCAAGCAGGAGGTTTTTTTATTCTGGTGCTTTGTCTGAGAGACAGTGTTGATGAGTTTAGTATAGCAGTTTCTTCAGCCACGGTCAGCATTTCATGTACATCATTAGTTACCATCTCATCTTCAACATTTAATTCAACATGTGGGGCACTCATGTCACTCTGTTGCTGCCCATTTTCTGCTGAACCGGTAGGTAATTCTCCAACAAAAACATCAACAACATTGTCATGTGTAGAGATAGCTGAATTGTCAAATGCTGAAATGGTAGCATTTGGCTGGAAAAATGGTTTTGATTTTTAGGAATGGTGAATGGTAGTGGTAATGGTGTTTGGCTTGGATAATCTGGTGTTATGGGAGTGTGCTTGTAAGGGAAAACGCGAGGATAAAGTATGACATCTCTAGAAATATGAATTTTATGAGAATCAAGATCATACAGTTTATATCCTTTTTGACCAGGGCTATATCCAATGAACACACATTTGTGTGATCGGCTGTCAAACTTATCTTTCGAAGGCAATACATTGGTGGAATAAGCCAAACAACCAAAAGGTTTGAGGACTGAATAATCTGGTTTTTTGTGATATAGGATTTCAAAAGGTGTTTTCCATTCTAACAAGCAACTTGGTAGTCGATTGATAATAAAAGTTGCCATTAAAATGGAATAGGGCCAGAATTCTTTTGGCATATTGCTGTGGAACATTAAGGCCCTGGCCACCTCTAGTAAATGCCTATGCTTTCTTTCAATAACTCTACTCTGTTGTGGAGTATATACACAAGTTTTCTGATGTATTATCCCCTTTCTTTGAAATAAATTTTGACATTCTTTGCTGATGAATTCAGATCCATTATCACTCCTCACAGCCTTCACCTTTTCCTCGAATTGAGTCTCCACAAGCACAATAAAATTCTCCAACAGCTTAACAGTCTCACTTTTGTGCCCCATCAAAAAAGTCCAACATCCTCTACTAAAATCATCAACCGCTGCCAGCGTATAAGATGTTTTAATGAAAGAAGTTTGTTTGTAAAGACCCCAAATATCAACATAGATCAAGTCAAAAATTACTTTGGTTTGAATAGAACTAGTTTGAAAGGATAACCTGTGTTGTTTGGATTTATGAGGAGCATCACAAGTTTTGAGATTCTCAATTTCTTGCTGTGTACACAGGTTCTTAAGAAAGTTCAAATATAACAACACAGAAGAAGAAGCATGACCTAACACATTGTGCCAGTCAGTAAAGGATGCAACACCATTACTATTTACAAGGATTGAGGTATTGCTTTTATTCATACCAACAGACACTGCATTATATGAAAGAAAAGTGGTAGGATTCAAAGGTTCAGAATTTTTCTGGAAGCATGTTTAGTCAAGCAAATAAAGCTGGTCAACAAGCTTCCCAACTGCTAGCATTGCTTCAGAGTGTAGGTCCTACAAGAGGCAATGATCAGGGTAGAAGGTGAATTTAATTTGGACAGATTAAGCTAGTTTGGCTACTGACAAAAGATTAAATTTGAAAATTGGTACAAATAAGGCTTCTGATAGGCAAAGCTTGAGTTTAGAACAACATCACCAACATGTGTGACTGGTTTTATGGTTCCATCTGGAAGATATACAGTAGTATGGATATGTATTTGTTTTGGATTTGTCATCAGGTTTAAACTTGTACATATGTGATTACTTGCACCAGTATCTAAAGTCCAAGTTCCTAGCTCTAAACTATCAAGAATAGTAAAAGCAAATTGCACATTCTTAATAGTTTTAATACCTGCAAAGTCTCAAAAGTGGGCAAAGTTGACCTGACCATCATTTCCTGCCGCCATTTTCCCTTTCAAGAATCTGATTGCCTCCTGTTGAATGATGCTTGTAAAATCAGTACTGCTCATATTCTGTCCAGTTGAACAGCATTCGGCACTTGTTCCTTCCTCTTCAAACAGTAGTGGTGACTCAGCCATATTTGGCATTGCCTTCTTCCCATACCCAGACTTGGCTTTCTGCTTCCTGGATCCTTTGTACCACTCTGGTAGCCATGTATTTCAAAGCATGTATCAATAGTGTGGCCATCCTTGTCACAGTTATCACAATGCTCAACTGTTTTGTCTTCATTGTAGTTTCTTCTATTATTTCCTCTGCCCTTATTACTAGATCCCGATCCTCTCCCAGAACTTCCTCTTCCATATGCTCCTCTGTTAGCATTTTGGAATCTAGTGAATATTGCAGCCAGTTATATTGATCCATTTTAACCCGAATTCACATCTCTTTGCTTTTCAACCATAAGAACCATGGAGTAAGCTCTATTAATGCTAGGTGTAGGTTCCATAACCGAAATTTGATTCCTAACATGATCATATGACTCATTTAGTCCCATAAGAAATTGTAAGAGCTTATTCATATTATTTACTTCACTCACTTCCTTTCCAGCTCCACAAGTACACACAGGTACAGGAGTCATACATCCATATTCATCTCAAAGCCTTTTCAATTTGGTAAAATAGACAGTCACAGATTGATTTCCTTGATTCATATTATTTATGTCTCTCTGCAATTGATAAAGAAGAGGTCCATTGCTTTCTCCAAACCTCTCTGTTAGTTCTTTCCACAATTCCTCAGCTGAATCAACATAAAGGAATGCTTCTACAATATCTCGAGAAAGAGTATTTAGAATCTAAGAGGTTACAATTAGATCGACACGCTTCCATTGATCGAGTGTTGGTGAATTTTCTTCTGGTCTCGATCTCGTACCATCCACGAACCTGAGTTTGACATTTGCACCCAAGGCGATCCTTATCGATCTCCTCCCAGACAGGTAATTATGTCCAGTCAATTACACAGCACTCAATATATCCTGGGATGATCCGATCCTTGCAGGTAAAGCGGGTCTCCACTGTAATTATGTGTTGGCTATCCAGCAACAATCTCTGCAGCTCCTTCCCCCGTTCGCTGGTTCACATTACCAGCGAGTGAAACTCTTGCTCCAGCATGATTAGCAGCCATCGTAGAAGCTCACCAAGGCTCTGATACCATGAAGAATTATTGAATTGAGGAATTGTGAAGTAAAGCTTCAAACTTGAAGCATATGAATGAAAAATCAGATTTGAAATGTTCTGAAAATACGGAGTATATACACGGTCGTGGTTAACAAACGGGAAAAAATTAGTAAAAACTAATCTAACCACTGCTACCTGTAATAGACTGACACGTGTACAGATATAACAAAGTAATTCCTAACATAACTTACAACTCTAATGCATTTGTGTACTAGTATATACAAATACAACTACTATTCTTACAATGTTTTTAATAAAGGTGATATGTGATGTTAAAATTTGCACTCCAGTGTGGTGTGACAATTTTTTCTAGTCACCATAGTAAGTCTTGTTAAATCAATTAATTAATGCGAGATTCCCTGCTAACGTGGTCACATGCCTCGATGCACCTTAAATGACTATATGACACAATATGATATTAGATCGAGACGCGTTACATAAGGACAATATATTTAAAATGTTACACGTAAAAAAAAATGTCCCAAAGTTGTTCCAATTTTATTTGCTTATATTACTTCATTGAATTGAATGTCTGGAGCCCTAGTACAAAATGTCCATAATGGTCATATCTTGTAAGTTATTATACTATTTATTCATTTCATTTCATTTCATATCTAGTGTTTATTTATCTAGATCTTTCATAATTTATTCATCTAGTAATTAATAATGTTTTGTTTTCTAAAAGTATTCTAGTATGAAGAAAGCTTCCACATGTTTTTAATAAACGGGATATTCTACTATTAAGAATTAATGAAAAAGCTTCAAAATGTGTTTTTAAGAGTAGGTAGATGCAATTGACAATTCCAACAATCCATTGACAGTGTTAACAATCAACTCAAAGAGAGTCAGACAGCAAGCTAGAATGGAAAGACTTTCATTATTCTTATTTTGGACATCCAAATTAACGTGACAAGGGCAACAGCCCCAATTAGTTTTTTTTTTTTTTTTTTTTCACCTATGACACATCAACTTGAATGTGATTTCCTTCTATTAAGTTACCACTGGCACTCCCTAATAGAATACCTAAGCTAATTGATTCCTTTAAAACAAAAAGAGGATTCCCACTGGTTTACTCCGACCCTAACAATTCCTCTAAAGTCATATTTAAAAGGATTAACTTAGATACAGTGTGGCTTCTGAAAATCAAGTTATACTTTTATGATAAGCATAGGATGAAGAATAAAAATATTAACAAAACATGTTTAACACGAATATACAAAGCTAAAAATAAAAATGAAACTTTATGTATTTTTTGAGAGAGATTAAGACATGATAAACTAATTACAAGTTAAGCATTTCCCTTTCTAGAAGTCCCTAAAAACTTAAAAAGACAATAAAAAAAGTATCTTAAGATTTTTACAATATTGCTTTTCTGCAACTATATAGCGTTTTGGATTGAGAATTTTACTGGTAAAATGGATAGAAAATTTTGAGGTCTTTTTGAAGACTGATGCTGGTGTGCATGTGTCTTCAATGGATTTGAAGAATCCCTTTTATAGGAAAATTCTTAAAAGCAAAAAATCTTGAATGCTCTAGTAAGAATCTCTCTTTACATGCATTTGTATAAGGATACTAGGCATTTTCTTCATATCTTATTTCATCACAAGTTGCTACGCTTTTCCAAAAAAGTCTTATTCATTAAATGTTCTTGAACTAACTTTGTTGAATCTTTTCTTTCTTTCTCAAAAACTTTGTAGAAAAACTTGAAAGCCTTTGTCCCTAGATTTATCGGCTTTATGGCCTATTTTGTTTTCTTCTCATTAAATGTCTAGATTGTGGAGTGTGACCGAGTCTAAAGACATTCCGTTATTTGAATTATTGCCATTTTTGTACTGTTCTTTGTTGTCTTCATCTGAGATATTTTCTGAAGAATCCTTTTCTAATACAGGATAAGGATGAATTTCTTTTTCGACATTATCTTTTTCTAGAAAAATCCATCTGAATGTCTCTTCAATGGCATTGCTGATTCTGCTTTTAGTTTTTTTCTTTTCTGACTGTCTTTTTCTTTCTTCTTCTTGATGATCTTTCGTCTTTACTGCTTTTTGGAGTTTTTTGCATTTCTTCAATTTTTTTTTTAAATCTTTTCTAAAAAAATAATATCTACTTCTGGGTCTTACCAGTCTTGAAAATCTGACGTAACTCCTTTCCCTTTGTCTTGAGTCTGAAGTTCTTGAGAATAGCTGTATTTTACTAGATAGTCATATTTTCACTGGGCTGTCCAAGAATGTCCCAAATTTCTTTCTTTTGTAAATTTTGTTTTGTAAGAGAATTAACAGTCTGTTGAGTCTGTTTTAAAAAGGTAGATGAATCAATAGTCTTCTGAGTCTGTTGAGCTTTTGGCAAACTCATAGCCATTTTCCGGTTTGATGAGTCTTTACTAGTCACTAGTAAAACTAGACTGGCTTCTAATTTATTAGGCTCAGAAGTACCTCTTTCGATATTCATTGGGGACTATCCGCCTATCTCAATCTTCTTATTTTGGCTAGAAGATGAAGACTTTGGGAGATAGAGTTTTAACATAATCACTTCTTTTTCTAGATCTGAGATCTATTTCTGGAGAATGAGCTTATTATTCATAAGCTTCTAATTTGTCTCATTTAGAATTTTATAATTTCCCTGCATGGCTTCACAATGGGTACAGAAAAATGGTGTTTACATCTGTATCTTTTGTAACAGAAAAATCTAAAGGAGGATCTAACAAATTTATGAGAGAAGGAGAAATATAGAAATTTATTCCAATAAGCTGTCTGACTGAATCTAATGTTTCTTGTAGATTATTAAATCCTTTAAAAAGTGGGTTTTTAACATCTTTAATGCTATTAAAGACTTCTACCCATGTATGAAAAACTCCTAAAGTTCTTCCTTTAATAACAACATAAAATTTAAATCTTGCTCTATTCTAATTAAAATGTTCTGATAATGAATTCATACATGCTAAAAAATATTTCTTATCTTTTGGATTCTTATTATAAGATATCCAAATATTGTCTAAAAGAGATCGGATTTCTTTACTTAATGATATAATATGGTTTAAAGTTTTAAAAGAAATATTACTATTTGGAAAACAAATAAGTTCTTGTTTACCGAAGCGTATGCGATCTTGATAATTTGTTATGTTCTGGCTAGACGAAATCTATAAAGAAACTTGTGATGCAAAGTTATTCACTGGGAGAATACCAAGTCTGAGAGGTGGTCTGGCCATCTGAAAGAAAGAATCAAATTATTTCAAGATTTAAAGAATCTTTATCTATTATTAACCTACTTAATATATCTGTTACTTTATTTATTTTCATTTAGTATGCTCAAAATCTATATTAACTCCAGTATTGACTATTCTATCTAGAAAGTTTAACCATCTTCTTCTACTACTTCTCTTAGTATTTGTTTTCATTTTGTTATAAAGTGATACTATTGCAACACAGTATGTTCTAATAGTGATTCCCTTTTCAGAGATAATAAAAAGTTCAAAACTATCTAATGCATAGTTTACTACTAATAATTCTGTATCTATACTACTCATGTTTCTTTTTTCTTTATAATTTCCGCTATTATATCAACAAATTTTTTCTGTGGTTTTGTCAACATATTTGTTAGGTTTGCAAATTAAAACTGCTCCCCATCCCAATATACTTCCATCTATTTCTATTATTAAATAATCTGTTTCTAATGGCATAGCTAATTCTGGCAAACTCTTTATTTTTTTTTATTGTTTGAACTAATTTTATATCTTCTTGGTTAAAAAATCTTTGTCCTGTAGGAGAGGTCTTAGCATATAAAGGTCCTGCTACTTTTCCCAAATCTTTTATAAAAGACCTTACATAATTTACTAATCCTAAAAATAGATCGTATTTCTTGTAAATCTTCTAATTTATCTGAAAATTCCAAAGCTTTCTGGGCTATATGAGTTTGAAGTTTAATTTTTCCTTGTCCTATATTTACTCCTAAAAAATCTATATATTCTTCGAATAAAACCATTTTCTTTTTACTAATTATTAAACCATGTCTAATAAATTTTGAGAATACTATTTATAAATGACATCTATGGTCTCGTCTATTTTTACTAAAGACTAAAATATCATCTATATAGACCACTACAAATTTACTATGTTTATTAAATATATCTTCCATTTTTCTTTAAAAAATACTATGTGCCTTCTTTAAACCAAAAGCCATCACTAACAATTCATAATGTCCTTCTGGATAAGTAAAAGTTGTCCATTTAATACTGTCTTCATACATTTTTATTTGCCAAAATCCTGATTTTAAATCAAATTTACTAAAAATCTTACAGTCTTGTATTCTATTTATTAAAACTGTTTTTATCTGGTATGTTATAAGCATCATCTATTGTATTATCATTAAGTCGTTTGTAATTAATTACCATTCTACTTTTTCTTCTAATAATTTCAGAGTGATTTCTTACTATAAAAGCTGCTGATCTATGCGGACTATCTGATTTTCTTATAACTCCTAATTTTAATAATTCTGAAATATGCATTTTAAAATCTTCTATATTTTGATGTGTTGCTTCTATATTTTTTGTCTTAATTATATATTCTAGATTTTTTATTTTTAATTCACAAACTATTTTATCTTTTTCTCAATATTTTAATACATTTTCTCCTAGAATTTCTAAATTTTCTAACTTTGATATTAAATGTTCTATCTCTTGTTCTGTGATTAAAGTAAGATAATTTTTTTCATTATCTAAAAATTCATTAATTTCAAAGTCTAGTTCTTCGATATCTAAACTATCTTCTTCCAAAGAATTTGTTCAATTCACTGATATTCTCTTTCTTTTTTACATGGTCAATTTTTTTCTCTAGGGGGTTTCCACCACACTTCTCAGCGCACTTGGAGGGAAAATTAGTAGTAGTCGTTGGACTGAACAATGTGTGTGTTTTTGTGAATGTATAAAGTCTTTTGTAATTGTAATATTACCATTATCTTATAATAAGAGACTTAACCCTACTATGAACTCTGTGCCTTTTAGATTTAGTTTTCTTACCCAAGTTGATTCTTTTGGTAAAGTGTATTCTATACTTTTTCCATAATTTGTTTCAAAACTAATCTTACTCTTTGGCCTGTACATTTGCACAAATCCCCATCCATTTGTTGTGCTTCTATTGGTTTTTTTGCTTGTACTATATATTTTGAAGGTATTAATTTTTTATTAATAATACAATTACTACATCCAGAGTCTACTAACCCTAAGCATTCTATTGTATATGTTTCTATTATTATTTGACATTTTACTTTAATACTTTTTAATTTTTCTATAGTACATACTAATTGCACATATGATATTTGTAAATTTTCTATGTCTAGTTCTTCCATTATTGCTTTTCCTTTATTACTATATTGTAATAGTTCTAATCTATTTATTGTTAGTTTTTGCATATCTTCTAAGTTTTCTATAAACGTTTTCTAACTATTTTAATTTCTTGGTCTTTCATATATTCTTTTATTTCTGGCAAGTTTTCTTTTTCATAAGAGATTAAAATTTTTTGTTCTAAACATTTTATGCAAGCTTCTTTAAAACATTCTTTACATTTAGCTTTACAGTGTTTAGATGGATACCAATTACATAAAAAATAGGGTATGCTATCTATTCCTTTTCTCTTATTCCAATTATGTTTATATTCTTCTATAATAATGTTTATTAGACTATATTCTTCATATGAGGATTCGGAATCTTTTTCATTTATTAAATTTGAGAATTCTTTTATTATTTCATAATCTGATTCTTCAATCTCTTGGTCTTTTACTATATCTTCTACTGAAACTATACTATAAATAGATTCTTGATCTGAAACATATTCATCTTGTAACATCCCGTGAAATTCCTCTATTTGAAATAGGGATATCTTCGGATTAATAATTGGTTTTGATATTCAACTATAATTAATCGATGAATAATGGAATGTCTACTCGAGACATTTTATATGAATTTGAAGACATTTTTGGTTTAGTTGACAATTACTTGAATATATGTCAATTTCTTCATCGGTTATAGAAATTGGTTACATGAATGATTAAGTTTAATCGGGTAGTAAATTTTGAGACGAAAAAGATTCTTAAGGTAA
>CAVNYN010277754.1:0-19205 GCA_963692815.1 Nyctanthes arbor-tristis
CTTATGCAATAGAGGCGATAGGTGGGAAGAAAAAAAAGTCTAATTTAAAGTACTCCAAATCAATAAACAACTAGATTGTTGATTAATGTATGAGGCTGAGTTCCATAGTTTGGCGCCAATGGAGCACTCTCTTTTGCACATACGGGTCTCAATTTTCAGTCATAGGATAATTTAGGCATCTGTACTTTAGAACAATACTAGTACTAGTACTTCATATATCGATTTCTTTGACCAAAGGGGCATTGTCATTTAATGTGTGACTATAGTATAAAATATAATAATAGATCTGCAGTTTAAAAGGTGAAAATAAATTAAAACTTACTCCCTTTAACTTGTATGCATTGATCATGCTTCATACAACAAGCATCCAAGCGGTCACAAGGTTGTTCTCCTGGACATCCACTGTACAAGATTCCACAGTATTTCCCATATCTCAAGAATGGAGGGACTCCACAGAACTTTGACTCACAAGTTCTGCTGCACTCTTTACTCTGCCAAAAAAAAAAAAAAAGTAAAACCAAAATCTTCATGAACGATTTTTCGACGAAACGAGAGATGGGTTGCTGAGGATTTGAAGAACTAACCAGAGAGAGGTCTCCAGTTGCATGAACACCAATGTTAAGGGCATGGATGGGGGTAGGAGGAAAGATGGTGAGAATGGAGAAGAAGAAGAAGAAAAGGAAGAAGAAGAGTGTAGCTAACATCAGTGGCTGATCATGTGGAGGAGGAGAAGCCATTATTTACTGAAGAATCGAAGCTTTGTTTTGCTTGAAAAGCTCAGAATTAAAGGAAACACTACAAATAATTGATTCTTTGTGTGAACGAGATTGACTGGGGAAGAGGAAACTGTTTGTCTTGTAATGTCTCGTGTCATCTTTTTGGAGTCTACTGTTGCTTCACACTTCTTTTCACTCCAAAGGAATTGGTATTATTATTATCTTTTGGATTAAAGTGGCAAGTGTGTTTTATTATTGGGAAAAAAAATTAAATACATTGTATTGGAATCACTAGTAGCTCCATGACATTTTTGCTAATGCATGAATTTATGTCAAGTAAGAATATCACTTTTTATGTTATATTTTTATGTTTTCGTAGAATTGCTTTATGAATGTATGACATATGAATTAAAGTGGCAAGTTTATTTTATTAATGAAAAGAATTAAATAAATATTGTATGGGAATCATTATTAGTAGATTTATGACATTTATGTCCATTCTAATGTGAGTAAATGATGGCAGGCCAAGTGAGTTAAGGCGCTCAGTGTGCTTTAGAATTGAAAAGAATTAAATAACACTACTACAGAATAGCACAATAGGCAGCTCACACTTGATGTATTAGATAATACTTTGATTAATGAAAGTTGAGTTTTTCCCTTCAAAAAAAAAAAATAATAATAACACTACTATGGAATAGCATAATAGGCGTCGGTTATATTGATGAATAGGCGTCAGTCTTGAAGGCGATGCCTTTGGCAGCTACGTGCATTGTAAAGTATACCCGTCGATTGTTGGACAACGCCTAAAGGTCACAATAGACGTCGGTTATTTTACAAAAACTAACGCCTTAACTCAATTTGAAAAAAATAAAAATAAAAAAATAAACAATATGCGTCGGCTGTAGTATTTTTTTTGAAAAAAAAATAAATAAATTTTTTGAAACCAGCCTCCTGTGTATCACGGAGGTTCCAACCTCCTGTGTATTTCTTGAAACCATTAAGAAGGGTTTTTCGATATGCCCTCTCTGCCGCCAACACAAGAGTTGAGTTCAACTCTAGCTCTCCTGGCTCATCCTCCTGCTCATAAAAAAAATCTCTTATTTTTTCCCCAAGAAAAAACAACTCCATTTTCTCCTACAGATTTCCCAGAAAATTAGTAACAAACACACGTAAACCAGGCAAAATCTTCCAAGAAACTTAGTACGTGTATTGTCAAGTGTTGCTAGAGTGGGAGTAGGCCTGTGCGTTTGAGTTTCGGGTTCAGGTATTGGACTGACTAAGCCCAGACCAAATATTTCTGTTCAAGTTCGGTCTTGAAAATGGCAAGCACGTTTGGGTTTGGGTTCGAGTAGCACTCCAGGTTTTGTTTGGGTTTTTCAGGTATTTAGCGAGTATTATATGAACACATGAATAGAAAAATGATACATTTAAATGGGTGAGAATAACAAAAAATATTAAAGTATATATAACATACTTAACTAAAAATAATAAGGATTAGATACTAATGTAATAAAATTAACAATTGGATACTAGCGTTTGACTAGTTGACTTTATTCATATTCTAATTTTAGAGTTTTACCATAAACTTACAGTATTGTCAAGTAATTAATTAAAAACAATTTGTCTTGTATAATCAGATGGCGTATATATAGAAACTACTAAATCCTCATAGAAAAAGACAAATTCATATTTCTTACACAGATCTAAAGCTTCGTGTGTGAAGGAGACGAGTATACTGAAGATGTGATTGTAAAACGAAGGAGATTGTTTTGTGGATTGGGATACAATTAATTAGAAATTTGAATTTAAAAATTTTGGCAGTAAAAAAAATGTTTGGGTTTGTTCGCGCTTTTTAGGTTTTAACTCAAACCCGAAGCCTTCCAAACCCGCTTGGTTTCGGGTTCAGGTGCCAAAAATCTGAAAATTTTTACTCACTACCCGATAGAGTTCAGGTATATTCAGGCCGGGTTTGGATAACCCGTTCGGGCTTGGTTTTCCCTAGCCCTGAGTAGGAGTATGTGATTATGTGAAAACTGAAGATGAAAATTGGAAGGAAGAAACCAGTAGAAAAGCTGTCAAAAGAGAGAAGATAAATAAAATCATAAGAATATAAAATAAAACTCGAAAGTCAAACTGCACTCAAGACCTATGGAGGGAACAATACATGGAAAGTTCTGCCGTCGCCCTCCCTCTATTTGTTGGGAATTAATGTAAATTCATTGATAATGCTCGCAAGACCGTTGTTTAAGGAATTTAATGAGACAAGGAAAAATAAAAGAATGAAGACAAATTTACGGACTATCAAAGTTTTTAACTATATGATTCAAGTTGCTACAACCATATAGAATTTCACTCACTAACCCACAACTCCCAAGTATTACAAGAAAAATACCCAAGTTTTACAGCACCTAATTTTCTACCCTTTGAATAATCCTCAAAGAGTTACAAGAAAAACTCAAAATGCTAAGCTCGCCAATTTTTCTCTTAAAGACTCAAGTCACTCTTGTATATAAAAGAAGAGGAAAACACATCTATTTATATAATTTGTTTACTTGGAAGACAAGACAATTCTTTCTAGGATTTAGATTCCTTTTCCTCTAAGGACTCTTTTCCTTTTCCTTTTCCTTTTCCTTTTCAACTTTGGATTATTTTTGGCAATAAACCCAACAATCTCCATCTTGCCAAAATAAGCCAAAATCTTCATCTTCTCTGGTCTTTTACACAATACTTGAGAAATTACCAGGTAAGCCTTTGACACTTTGATAGTCACATACTCCACTACATGAGTATAACAACTTAAAATTAATAACAAATTCCAAGTATTTCATCGGCTCAATGTCGACATCGACATTGACTTTCCAGAGAGCTCATCAGACATCGACATTACTACAATTCACACCCTGCATCACTGTCAACCAATGCCCGTGTGTAAATATAACCACTAGAAGTAACAAACATCCTTTGTCATAGAACCTAGCGACATACCATGAGGATGTACTCACCTACTTTATAGCACATGTCCACCGCCCTTACACCAAAAGAGTCAGATTGTCCAAATCCGAATAGTAGCCGAACCTGCTCCACTTGGATAATATTTTCTCATGTGACCAGTCAGTCTACGACACCAAGTTGCAACAACCACTAGTTCCCAGATGATCCGATTGAGAATTTTTATATCTACACCAATTCGCAAGGAACTAAACAATTTTTTCAGGTGCAATAAATTTGAAGAACCTTTTACCAGATACACCTCTCAAAATTGACGCCATTGTTCCTTCATAGCTAATACTCGATGAATATTTACAAGAACATTCCTGACTAGATGGAGACACATCCTGCTTCTAGTCTTCAAATATAAATCTTCTCAATCACTATCGCTTATACTAGCTCCAGCAACTTTGTTAGAATACGGGGATGATTTTCCTTTGAAAACTTTAAATCGCCAGCCAAAATCAAGAAATTCAAGACTTGCTTTAGCCATAAGTCAAGCTTGATTCTCACCACTTTGTACGACACCTCTTCCTCTACTCCACCTCGAACAAAACCTAAATCTCTGATACCAATGCTGGAAATTAATGTAAATTCCCCGATAACGCCCGTAGGACTGTTGTTTACGGAATTTAATGAGACAGGGAAAAATAAAAGAATGAAAACAAATTTACGGACTATCAAAGCTTTTCACTATATGATTCAAGTTGCTACAACCATATATAATTTCACTCATCAACCCACAACTCTCAAGTATTACAAAAAAAATACCCAAGCCTTACAGCACTTAATTTTCTACCATTTGAACAAACTTCAAAGAGTTACAAGAAAAACTCACAAGATGCTAAGCTCGCCAATTTTTCTCTTAAAGACTCAAGTCACTCTTGTACATAAAAGAAGAGGAAAACACATATATTTATAGGCTTTGTTTACTTGGAAGACAAGACAATTTCTTCTAGGATTTGGATTTCTTTTCCTCTAAGGACCCTTTTCCTTTTCAACTTTAGATTATGTTTGGCAATAAACCCAACACCATTTGCACTAGTTAGTAGGTGATTTAAATAAAAGTGCCAAAAACTTTTGAGAATTACTAGGAACCGACGCTCATTACTAACAAATTCAAATGAATTCAAAATATTGAAAAATCAAAATTTTTCAAAATTTTGATTTCGTTTGAATTTGTTAGTAGTAAAAACGACGCCTATTACTATCTAATTCAAAATTGTATTGGTTCCATCAGAAACCAACGCCTATTGTTTAGCATGTGCAATACAGGTCAGTTTCTAGTGTGCCAAAATTTTCAAAAATGCCGCCGTCTTTTCTTTGTGTGCCGCTTTTTGAATAAACTGACGTGTATTCCTTTTTTTCTATTCTGTTGTAGTGTAAACATTGCATAGGAATTATTAAGAGCATCTCCAATGTAAAGTCAAAATGGAATATCTTAGGTATATATGTAGCAAAAAATATTGACATTATATTCAAAAATCTCTCCAGTGCAACAATGTTAACATTGTAAATTTGACAAGTTATTATTATAGATTTTGAAAAAAAAAAAGGAAAAGAGAAATATATTGATTAGATAAATTAATGTTTGACATTGTTATGGACAATGTCATCTCATGATATTCTCTATAATAATGTCAAGTATTTAACGTGCCAAATTATTATTTTTTGTCAATTGTCATATTATTCTATAGATCGGAAGAGCGTATGCATTAGAGATGCTGCAACGCCCCAAATTTCGAAATATGAATTTATGTAAGATTTATGATTTCATAAGATATATAGAAATCTTTATGGAATCGTAATTATATTTGGAGTTGTTTCTAATGTATTGAGGAATCTAAAAGTCGATATGAGATTAAAATTTTTTGTATGGGATTGCCGAATTTCTCAATACTAGTTACTCGGATTTTTGTAAATTAAGGTACTAAGAAAATATAAATAATAAACTTTCCGATCTAAACAACAATTAAATAATTGCAAGAAAAGTCCTTGAATTTTTCTATAGATAGGAGCCTGGGTTGATAAGGAAAACTGGGGGAAAAGTTTGTAAAAGACAAAACACTTCCATCTCTCTCTCGTCTTTGCACCATTTGGAAGTGGCCAACCACCTATAGTTGGGTGGCTAGCCTTCTCCAAGAAATAAGAATAACATAGGGATTGAGAGCGTAATTTTCTTTATAGAGCTCGAAATTGAGATCCGTAAAAGGCGTTAGAATCCTTATTTGACAAGATTTGATATGGTATGATCAAGCTCTAAAAATACTTTCAGTAGTCTTACTAGAATCTCATTTATTTATGCTGTAGCGACCAGATCAATGATTTCTAGATGTTTAAGTTGTTTTGATACTTAAATTGCCTAAGACCTATGTTGTGGCAACGAGTAACATAATATAACATGGAATTACAGATAAATTTGAGGATTTATGCAAGTGAAAAAGAAGAAAGCTTTAAACTATTGTCATATAGCTAAGCATGGAGGTAAGTAACGGTTCAACTATAATGCAAAACAATAGTATTATGTGCTTCTCTGTAACAATGTGATATATGAATGTTTGTCATGCCTGACGATTGGAATGAATGATATACATGATAATTATATGATACCACGTGACTAAGTATTGGCAAATCTTGGTTGTGGTATATGTGAAAGTATTTGGGCATGATATATTTGGTACGACTGAGACATGTTAATGAACATACTATGATGCATGCCATATACACTCATTGAGAATAACGATAGAGATGTGAATATGCATACATGTAGCATGAAGATGATTTGCATGAGTCGTTATTGATGATGATGTGATCCTATAGTTATACCGCATTTTGATTGGTCGTCTAGGTATATACATTTTATTTGGGGCATTGTACCCTGTGGATATTGGCGGCTCCGACCGGTTGACTGGTTGACTAGGTATATACACTAAACGCAGTGTTGGAAGCTCGGCCCACTAATTGGGTATTTATACCGAACATGTTGTTGAGACCCGACAGTTGATATGATTTGGCCAGGCCATTCTTATAGATACTGGTAAGTCCTTGGTGACAGTCAAGGCATGGTAAGTCCTTGGCGATTTGTGGAAACAAGGTATGTACTCGTAGATGATTGGCGTTATTAATGATGAGCTCATGCGGTACACTATATAGAGATATATGGGCCTTGTTTGTTTGGTAACATGTATAATCATTGTTGCATTTAAGCATCATATACATGTGTACATATGTTGTTACTTACTGAGCGTTAGCTCATATAGTTTTGCATTGTAAGTGTGACAATGTAAGTAACGAAAAGTGGTGACAACTTCAAGGTGAATAGAGGACTGTGTACGGGAATCCTGACTGTGGCCATTAAGGGTCTACTACTAGAGGCACCTTAAAGGTTATTAATGCTTTTATCTTAATAGAATTAGTACTACCTTATAAACGTAAAGTATTTTATAAAGACAGTCCTCAATCTTCCAAGCCTTATTAAAAAGTGAAGTTTATTCATAGTTGAGCAAATACGTCTTTATTAAGTTACCTTGCAAATATGTTCTAGAGCTTTTGTGAAAATAAATTCTATATGCCCTAAATTATTCTTCGAGAGAATATATTTTGACTCAACTAGTTTATTATTTATTATTAAAAGAATTTTTATGTACTATAATATTCAAATGGGCTATTTCTCGAGTAATACAGAAATGTTAGAATAATCAACGGTGTTACAGATGCTCTAATAGTTCTACTATATCTCCAAAGTGTGCTAGAAAATCTTCATGAAAATCATAGTCTCCATTATCTATTTCCCTTCATTAATTAGTATATTTATATAAAATAATAATAATAATTTGAATAGAAATTGTTATAAAACTAAAGGAAATAAAGAAGATCGGAAGAGATGTGGAGAAGCAGAAGAGAAGAACTATATAAAGGAAATTTTTACTCCTTTGTTGATGGTTCAATTGAAGTAATAAATGCCCTATTTATAGATGCGTGGAAGGGCTAAATAGCAATTTATGAATTACAAATTTATCATTAAAATAATTATTCTTGAATCCAACTAATAAACAACTTGATTTCCCACTTGCATGTTTGAGAAATCTTTTCCAAAGTATAATCCATTGAATGTAATAGTCTTCCACACACACATGCAAGTTGCTTCGACGAGTTGTAGATTCATAAAACTCCTTTTTGGATGACTATTTCACATATTATGCCTCGTTAAAACTTTACTAAAAAAAACCTAGTGGGGAAAAATTCTAGTGAAGGGAAAAAAGTACATAATTCTGCACATCATTCTTAATAGCTGCCTCATTAAAAACCTTTAGAAGAAAAATCCTGTAGGATAAAAATTTGATAAAGGAAAAAAGAGTACAGTGTATATGGACTCCACCTCATCGGGTCATCATTTAAGATCTCTGTATCGACACATTCCAATCATGTGCACTAATTTCTCAAAAGTTGCAGTATGAAGTGATTTGTTAAATAGATCTGCAAGTTATCACTGGAATGGATTTGTTGAACATTAATTGTACAATTCTTTTCAAGATCATGTGTGAAAAAAATTTAGGTGAAATATGCCTAATTATATCCCCTTTGATAAATTCTCCCTTCAACTAGCCTATGCATGTTGCATTATCTTTGTGTAGAACTGTTGGGATGGTTTTGTTGCAAGACAAACCACACATTCGGCAGATATGTTGAATAATAGATCTCAATGATACACATTCTCGGCTTACTTTATGAATTGCAAGTAGTTCAGCATGATTTAAGGAAGTAACGGTTAAAGTTTGTTTGAGATATCTCCATGATATAGCAGTCCCACCGCAAGTAAAGAGATAACCTGTCTGAGATTTAGCTTTATGTGGATCTGACAAGTATTCTGCATCAACATACTCTACTAATTCTGGCAGAGAAGAATTAGAATAGAATAATCTCATACCAATCGTTTCTCGAAGATAGCGAAATATATATTTAACTCCATTCCAGTGCTTAATTGTTGGAGCCAAACTATATCTTGCTAATACATTCACGGCAAATGCTATATCTGGCCATGTGTTTTTAGCAAGATACATGAGGGCACTAATAACACTTAGGTATGATACTTCATGCCCAAAAATTTCCTCATTATCTTCTCGGGGTCTAAAAAGATCTTTGTTTATATCAAGAAAACACACCATCATTGGAGCACTCAATGGATATGCTTTGTCCATATAAAATCTTTTGAGGACTTTTTCAGTATAAGTCGATTGATGAATGAGAATTCCATCATTCAAATGTTCAATTTGCAAACTAATGCAAAATTTTGTTTTTCCCAAATCTTTCATTTCAAATTCTTTTTTCAAATAATCAATTATTTTTGGGAGCTCTTTAGGAGTTTCAACTATGTTTAAATCATCGACAAATACTGCAATGATGGTAAACCAGAGTGTTGATTTTTTTATAAAAACACATGGGCAAATGTGATCATTCTTATATCTTTCTTTCAACAAGTATTCACTGAGACGATTATACCACATGTGACCAGATTGTTTTAAGCCATATAGTGACCTCTGTAGTTTAATTGAAAATAATTCTTGAGGTTTTGAACTATATGATTTAGGCATTTTAAATCCTCTAGGGATTTTCATATAGATATCAGTGTCAAGCATGTCGTATAAATAAACTATCACCATCCATTAGACGCATATCTAATTTTTCATGTATAGCCAAAGTAACTAGATATCTAAATGTAATGACATCCATTACGGGGAGGTATGTTTCTTCATAATCAATACCAGGCTTTTGAGAAAATCCTTGTGCCAGAAGTCGTGCTTTGTATTTCACGACTTCATTTTTCTCATTTCTTTTTCGCACAAAGACCCATTTAAAACCGACAAGCTTTTTCCCTTCAGGGGTTTGAATAATAAGCCCAAAAACTTTGTGATTTTCTGATGAATCCAATTCAGCTTGTATAGTCTCTTTCCAGTTTAGTCAATCACTTTTATGTTGGCATCCTTCGACGGATTTTAGTTCATCATCCTTATTTTCATTTATAATACTAAACACAATATTGCATACAAAAGTATTTTCGACATTTGTTTCTTTTCGGTTCTACCTCTTTTCCGTGTGAACATAATTTATTGAGATCTCTTCATTATCATTATTCACAGGTATCTGAACTTCTTCTGGCGTTTCTCGATTATGTTCTACAAGAGTAATTGTCTCAACATAACCATCTTGATTAGGTGCTTTTTTTTCTTTCGAGGATTTTTATCTTTGGAACTGACTGGCCTACCACGATTCAGGCGTACTTTAGATTCATTGGCTATAGATTGTCCTTCTTGGACATCAATTTTAAATGGAGTATTTTCAACTAGAATGTGAGACTTGGTTATTCGTTTAAGTTCAGTGAATGCATTTGGTAATTAATTGGCTATACTTTGCAAATGAATAATCTTTTGAACTTCTTATTCACATTGTCCATTACGAGGATCAAGTTTAGACAAAGATGATGCATTCCAAGTAATCTCCTTTTCCAGCCTTTTCTTTTCTCCCTCTAATGCCGGGAATATTGTCTAGTCAAAATGACAGTCGGCAATCGTGCCATAAAAATATCTCCTGTTTGGGGTTCAAGATATTTTATTATAGAGGGTGATTCATATCCTACATATATTCCTAGCTTCCTTTGAGGAAGATCGGAAGAGCGTTGCAGTGGAGCAATATGTATATATACAGCACAACCAAAAATTCTTAGATGGGAAATATTTGGCTTCTGACCAAAAACTAATTGCATTGGGAAGAACTTATGATAAGATGTTGGCCTAATACGTATAAGTGCTGCAACATGCAAAATAACACGTCCCCATGCTAAAACAGAGAGATTTATTCTCATTAGTAAAAGTCTAGCAATCAATTAGGGACGTTTAATTAATGATTATGTTAGACCGTTTTGTGTATGAATATGAGCTACATGATGTTCAACTTTTATCCCAGTTGATACACAATAATTATTGAAAGCTTAAGAAGTAAATTCACTAGCAATATCAAGTCGAATTGTCTTAATTGGATAATCTGAAAACTGTGCTCATAATCGAATAATTTGAGCAAGCAATCTCGCAAACGCTAGGTTGCAAGTTGATAATAGACTTACATGTGATCAAGATCTTGTCAATGCATCTATTAAAACCATAAAATATCTAAATGGTCCACGTGGAGGTGTATGGGCCCACAGATATCACCCTGAATTCATTTCAGAAATGCTCGGGATTCAGTCCCAATTTTAGCTAGTGATGGTCTTGTCACCATTTTTCCTAGAGAAGAAGCAGCACATGGAAATTCATTAGCTTGAAAAATCTAGACGTTATGTCTATTTGAATTTTCAATAATTCTTCACATCATTATTGATTAGGGATGGCCTAACCGATCATGCCAGACAATAAAATCCTTTGGAATATCGAACTTTGGGTTTAACAAAACATTCATTTCAACTGTACTAATACTTATATAGTACAGACCGGAAGATACTGTAAATAACTTTTCTAGTACATATGTATCATTTGAAACAATATAGAGGTACTCCAAATTGTTTTCAATTATAGTTTTAACATGGTACTCATTTCGGTGCATATCTTTAAAGCTTGATAGATTTCTCTTTGATTTGGTAGAGTATAAGGCATCATTAATAATAAATCTCATACTTCCACATAATCTAATGATAGCTCTTCTGGAGCTTTCAATAAGATTTACGAAACCTGATAATGTGTTGACATTAGATTTCCCCATAATCAAGTTTGTAAAATATTCTTTCCTTTTGAGGACGGTATTTGTGGCACCACTAACTATTAAGCAAATATCTTTACCAATCTTGGAACCATTTGAAGAAGTGTTAGTGTCTATATTCTTCAAAAGGGAAAAACTCATAATAAGTAATGTAAAACATTTAAGTTGATATTCATTAAGATAACATGCCGAATACAAAATAAGCGTATGCACTAATATTTGTTGAACATAAACCATAAATAGTCAAAACTAATATAACTTTGATACTAGATGATGCTTTCATTCATTAATCTTCCATCAAGAGTTTTATATCATCACTAGAGAACATATTTCCATCAGTTTGTTTAAAGAAATCCGTGCCATCGAGATGAATCATTTTTAAAGGAGAAAAATTGGAAGTATTCACTTGATCTGTAAAATTTACTTCTACATTTTTCGCTTTCCCTTTTAGGATGCTTGATATAGTTCCACAAGATATTTGGTAATACGATAGATATGTGACCAATGCCATTTTATACCGCATCTATAACATATTGAATCTTGTGCCTTCGAGCTACTAGAATGATGAGATTTCCCTTTTCCTTCATCATATACAGATTTCTTAAACTTTAAAGGATTAGAATTATATCTATCACGATGCCAAACACGGTTTCGACCCCAGCCACAACCACGACCATGATTATGATCACGACCACGACTTTGTCCACGTCTATGTCCACAGTTAGATGACATAGCATTTACTTCTGGGAATGCTATAGAACCTGTTGGACGGGATTCATAGTTCTTCATCAATAGCTCATTGTTTTGTTTGGCTATTAGCAAGCATGATATTAATTCAGAATACTTTCTAAACCTTTGTTCTCGATATTGCTGCTGCAGGAGCACGTTCAAGGCATGAAATATAGAAAATGTTTTTTCCTAACATTTCCTCATCGGTGATCCTTTCTCTATATAATTTCAGTTTGAAGCTGATTTTGAACATTTCTGAATTATATTCAGCTACAGACTTGAAATTTTGTAGCCTTAAGTGTAACTATTCATAACGAGCTCTGAGCAATATCACAGTATTTTGGTGGTCATAACGTTCTTTTAAACTTCTCCACAGACCTTCAGGATCTTTCACTGTGAGATATTCACTCTTTAATCCTTCATCTAAGTGACGACGAAGGAATATCATAGCCTTGGCTTTCTCTTAGCTTGTAACATCATTCTTTTCTTGTATTGTTTTGCCAAAGCCCATAGATTCTAATTGAATCTCGGCATCTAGTATCCATGAAAGGTAGTTTTTTCCGGTGATGTCAAGAGTCAAGAAATCATTCTTTGCCAAATTTGCCATTTTAGAACTATCATAAAAATCAAGAATAAGATCAGAAACTTAGATAAATCAATAACAATTGTTATATATAAGGAAGTATGCTAACACATACGTATTGGATTTCAAAGGTCACATAACTAGATTTGAAGATTTTGTAACCTTGTTAATGTCTATGACAAGAGTTCATTGCATGAAATGTTACGCATGCCTAGTTGAGTACCTTTAGTATATCTTGTAATGTAGTTGGCTTTCAAGAATTCTTCTATATTCATACAATCATTGTATCTGATCATTTTTTACTTTTTTGAGCTTATGTATGAGTCTAATTTCTAAGTGAGAAGTATAAGAAACTGTAATGACATGTAGAACAAGCAAAAGTGATAAAACTAAACCATGCAAGACTAAACTACAATCTCAACAGCTTGGCATAGTCTCTTAGAAAAATCATATCTCATTCATTTGATGTCCGATTTTTGAACGGTAAAATTCTTATGATCCGATCTCTCATATATTTATCATAAAAAATTTATTTCATATCTAAAAGACCCACCAATAGGTACAGATTTAATCTAAAATTAGCCGTCGATGCATGATGAAGATGAATTTTATCATTGTAGTTTTTTTACAAACTTTTTCAATTATAAGTACTTTTTTATATGAAACAAACACTTCAACAAACATGAAATTAAAAATATGATGCTAATATAAACATAAATAGTCACACCATAAAGTTATCTAACTTTATGGATATCAACATATATTGGACTTCTAGTCGTGTTACTTCAAGAACATCAACAATACAAATATGAACTTTTGTAATTTTCCTTCTATTTTCCCCTTCCTTTTGCTCTTCAAGAGCAGTATAGTTTACTAACATGTGATATTCTTCAAGAATAACATATTCTCATGTGCTTCTTCCGGAGCAACAAATTATTTTGCTAGGAATTATAAACCATTCATATAGGCGGTAACTTGCAACGACTTGTATCTCTTCAAGGGTTATATATAAACGATAAATTCAATACCTTAGGGATGATATAACATATAAATCCAACCATTAATAGATGGTATAATATATATAGATGGTATATATACAAACATAATGAGAACCGGCCATTATAGGCGGTAAAAGAACGATTTAGAAATTATACCTCCGATGTGATGAAAGAGTAACTTGCTTAGACTTTACTAACTTTGGCTATAACACTGTGCTCAATAGGCTAGAATCTCTTGCTGATAACATATTATAAAACTAAAGGAAATAAAAACTAAAAGATATGGAGAAGCACAAGAAAAAACTATATAGAAGAAATTTTCACTCCTTTGTTGATGGTTCAAATGAAGTATATAAACGTCCTATTTATAGATGCAACGAAGGGCAGAATAGCAATTTATGAATTATGAATTTATTATTAAAATAATTAATCTTGAATCAAACTAATAAATAACTTGATTTCCCACTTACATGCTTAAGAAATCTTTTCCAAACCTATAACCCATTGAATGTAATAGTCATCCACACACATATGCAACTTGGTTAGACAAGTTGTAGATTCATAAAAGAAATAGAATATTTAGCTGGGCATGATTCAAATTTAAGCTTGAGAGGAGGCCATCAAACAATTGCTTAGGGAGGGGGGGACCTTTACCTAGGCAAAAACAAGAACAATAATAAATAATGAAAAATAAGCAATAGGAATAGATGTCAATTCGCAATATTGCTCGTCTCTCAAATGGCCTTAACCTATGTTAGTTAACAGTATTTTCCCCCCTTTTTGGTCTCCAACATTGAAGAGATTAATTGATTGCTTAAAACTCGCAACTCGCAAGCTCCCTGCAGGGAAAAAACAACTCAACAATGTTAAAGCAGATTTATTTTTACAAATGATGATTGAAAAAAATACTTCAATGGTACATGTCAATTGTATGAGAAGTGTATTTCAATGCATGCCACGTGAACTTCAATGATTTATATTTATGTATTAGTATGAGAACCGAAATTATATGGAACTACGTGGCTACAACAATTACTAACTGATTATTATTACAATAATAATAGTATTTCTATCGACAAATAAAATAATCTATTTTAATCAAAGAATAAAAATATTTTAATTAAGCATACTCTAATGTTCAAAACTAGGGAGGGTCTCTATAATAAAAACATGGATGGTCCGCTTTGCAACTATTTATTTATTTATTTATAAATACTAGTTTTTCCATTCGTGCATTGTACGAGAAGTTCACAATTCAGATTATAAAAGTCTAAAGTGTAATAATCTTTTACGATATTAATAGTAATATATATTACGTAACTAGTTTACTTATGAATTAATTTCTTATTTTTCAGTATTAATTTAGTTATTATATAATAATTGAATTAATGTATTCTTTTTTTTTCTTTTTCAAACTTTCAATGATAGAAAACTTTTTTCTGATCAAATCAAAAGTGACTATTACTATCATGCATAGTAAATTAATCATAGTTGCATGGTAATTGAATCGCATTTTAAACAAATAGGATGTCAGCGAAATAAACTTTTGATCATTATCACGATCTTTATAAGCATAAAAATAATGTTAAGAACAATTGAATCGGGACTCATTCGCTGCTGAATAAGAATTCGGTGAATTTAGACATCTTCATTTCCATCGAACAATTAGGTAAATCGTGAACAAAGATAAACCAATTCATCAAAGAAGAGATAAAGATCAGTTGGCAGATAACTCAATAATTTTGAACGCAATGAAGTTCCAGATAGTGATCTTCGAAAGCTCAGATAAGGAAGAGAGAGAGTGTGCGAGAGGAAGAAATAAAGAGAGAAAGCTCGGATAAGATTCAAAGATAAAAAGAAAAGAAATAAAAGACTGAAATCCGAGCTAATTACAGCGGGAGTTGCCAACAAATCAACTAAAAAGACCAAATATCCCCACTTTAAGCAATTGAGGTAGTAAAATTGCGGTCAGAGTTACTGCAGCACCTCTCATTTTATTTATACATAGATTACTAAATAATTTCATTTTATATATAAGTGTCGACTATTGTAGTTCACATCAAATATAGATGTGATGAAAGTGTCGACTACTTGTCATTTTATCCAGTTATAAATGGTTGCAAAACAGCTATGGAGAAACCGCTCTATGTGTTTTCTCATCTTAAATTGCAAAGGAAGCAAGAAAAAGATTTGGAACTCACAGGGGTGAGAGCACACATGTTGTTTGAGTGGTGTTCAAATGGAGGCTGTGCCATTTGATTATTTTCATTGATAATGTTTCAAAAAATAACTTTTGAGCCCATAAACTAGAAAATAAAAAGATGATAAGACATATATTAAAAGAAAAACAGTAAAATCTTATGTATTATTATGAAAATCAAATCATTATATTTATAGGTACAAATTTAGAGTTGTAGAGATACACAATCATTCATCAATTACAATAATTATTTATAAAAGTACAATTAATAGAGTAAGGTGTTGGGAATTTAACTAATTTCCCTAAACCTGTGTGATTAAAATAGGTAATCGATATATCAAATAATAATATAAGTGTGGAAAAGTAAATAACACTAAGAATTATTTTACGTTGTAAAACCATCTAATGAGAAGGGAAAATCGACGGGGCAAACAAGACAACTCTACTATTACTAAATAATAATGGGAATACAATGTTTAACTTCTTAAAATTCTTGTTCTAAATCAAGAGGTAACTACACACTATTACAATCACGCAACAACGTCAAGAATAATATTCTTGACACTACAATCAACTTATCTAACAATATAGATGGAACTTAAATAAATTAACTACATGAGATGAAAAAAATATCACCTAACTTATTTTAAGAATTAACTTAGAGAAAACTACCGCTTAAAGAAGTGGAACACCGAATATAGAATGTAAAAAAATTTCTTTCCAAGGAAAATACGAAAGGCTGATTTTTCCTAATTCCTCCTCGATTTACATGCAAATGAATGGGCTTGTGTATTCTCTGTTTCTCATCCTTATTTCCGCCGCATGCATGAACTAAATCTGCCAATGACAACAAAAAAAAAAAAAAAAAAAAAAATATATATATATATATGTTGCATACACCTAATCTTTATTGGGCCAACTTATTATGAGCTGGACTCACCAGCCTAACAATCTCCCTCTTCAATACATGAATGAAGTATCTCAAACTCTAAATATATCATTTGGAATACATACCACCTTTATCAGCACAAAATTCAAGCTTCTGTTTAGTAACCATATTTGTCAACATGTCAGTAATATTTTTGTTAGTGTGTATCTTTTTCAACAGATCTAAAAATCTCTCATTAACTGCTTCACGAATCTATGATACATGATATCAATGTGTTCAGTGAGAGAATGATATGTAGAATTTTTACTCAACTCAAGAGTACTCTGACTGTTACAATAAATGACGTACTCACTTTGCTTCAACTTGAGCTCCTCAAGAAACATTTTCAACTATATCACCTCTTTCCCTGCTTGTGTGATAGAAATATACTTTGTCAAGATCATCTGTCATATCTGTATCTGTATACTTTGTCAAAGTTGGCTGAGCTCCTCGAAAACCAAAACACAAATTAGAAGTTCTCCAGAGATATCGCATAATCCATTTTACTACTTCCCAGTGCTCCTTACCTTGATTAGATAGAAATCTACTTACTATACCAACTGCGCTTGCATTATCAAGATGAGTATAAATCATAGCATACATCAAACTATCAACAACTGAAGAATAAGCAATAACATCTATTTTCTTCTTCTCCTTATCAGTCGAAGGACTGGATTTCTTGGTTAGTTCGAGATGAGCTCCAAGAGGTGAGCTAACAGACTTAACCTCTTTTATGCCTAACCTTTCAAGTACTCGCTCAATATAATGTGCCTGTGCTAACCACAATTTTTTAGATTTTCTGTCTCAAACAATCTGCATGCCCGAAATCTGATTAGTTAACCCTAAAATTTTCTTGTCAAATGACTTGTGTAAGGAATCCTTCAATTTCTGTATCAATCATGTATCTTGGCCAACTACAAGCATGTCATTAACATAAAGTGGCAAAATAATAAATTTATCGCTTGGAAAAGATTTGAAGTAAACAAAAGAATCTGCAACAGTACTTCTATATTCCTGACTTTTCATTAAAGTATCAAATTTTTTGTACCACTTTTTTGGTGCTTGCTTTAGGCAATGGAAACTCTTCTTTAATTTGCATACAATTTGTTCTTTTTCCTTTTATTCAAAACCCTTCTAGTTCTACTATATAAATCTCTTCCTCCAGATCATCATGAAAAAAGGTTGTCTTCACATCAAGTTGTTCAACTTCCAAGTAAAAACTGGTTGCTAAACCCAAAACAACTCTGATGGATGTCATCTTCATCACGGGAGAGAAAATCTCATCAAAATCAACACCATACTTTGTCCAAAGCCTTTCACCACCAAGCGAGCTTTATACTTCAATAAGTCATCATTGCTGTCCTTTTTGATTTTATACACCCATTTATTCCTCAAAACCTTTCTACTTTAAGAAGATTTATCAACTCATATGTGTCATTCTTTTTCAAAGAAGCCATCTCATCTACTATCGCTTTCATTCAGTGGAATTTATTTTTATAACTCTGAGCCTCCAAATAATTTTCGAGTTCTCCATCCTCAGTGAACAAAATATAATCAAACTGAGGATACTTAGTAGATGGTGTACGCCCTCTTGTAGATCTTCTTGATTCTCCAATTTCTCCTTCAACAGGGGTCTGCTCCTCTTGATCAGTAATATGCTCCCCTGATCACTAGTCTGATCAACTAGAACATCATCGATTATGTCATTAGTAAGAGCTGTATGACTACTAGTACTAGACTGAGATGTTGAAGAATTACTAGGTATGAGACCAGGAACAACTGGAGTCATCTTCTTAGGCTGCTCGACTTTATCAAAGTCTTCAATCATTTGATCTTCATAAAACACTGCATCTCTACTTCTCACAAGCTGCCTTTTCTTTGGATCTCAAAACTTGTATCTAAACTGTTCATCACCATAGCCAAGAAAAACACAAGGACTAGCTCTCTCATCAAACTTTAGATCTTTGTTCCTTATGTACATGTATAAAGGCTTTATACCCAAACATCTTCAGATGAGAGTATGAAACATCTCTACCTGTCCAAACTCTTTTTTGGAATATTAGAATCCAAAGAAACTGAGGGAGATCTGTTAATCAGATATCAAGCAGTCAAAACTGCTTCGTCCTAAAATGTCTTAGGAAACTTAGCTGTCTTCAACATGCATCTGACTCTATCAAGAATGGTACGGAATATTCAATTGGCTAAAATCACCTGCTCCATAAGTAGCAGACAACTCAATGCTTCTGCAAACATGATATGAGGCTCCACCATCAACATACCACTCAGTGAGAGGGTCTCCAACATGTAGGCATTGGCC
>CAVNYN010277759.1:0-10331 GCA_963692815.1 Nyctanthes arbor-tristis
CTTTCATCTCGACCTACAAGAAGAATATATATGATAGGTCTTTGAATTCTTGTGCAATACAAGAATTAAAGTTACCAAATCTAAGTAGAACAAGAATAAGGCAAGTTAGAATTCTTATATTGCATAAATACGAAACTTGCCTAATTCTATTAGAACTTTACATGTATGAGTTTTAACCTAATCAAATAAGAAAACTAGAATTCAACTAGGATTAGGAAACCTTGAAACATAGTATGTAACTAAAATTCTTGTGCCTCAAGAAAGGTACACACGCCCCAACCTTTCTTTTCGGCCAAGACACGATTTTACTTAGAATATGCATGCTAAAATAATATAACACATTATACAAGTCATGCATAATAAGTCACAAATATTTTGACACTTAGCAAAAATTAAATGAATTTTATACTAACATGCATGTTGGACATATAAAGTAAATTCTTTATAAGATATGCTATAATGAACATTTCTGTCTTTTAAAAACTCTTGAGAGAAAATCTCTTTTGAAAGCTGCTCCAGGTTTTAATGAAAAATCTTTTTGAAGAATTTTTTAGAATTTCTTTTCAGAAACTATAACGTCTCCTAAAAAATTTTCTTATGACTCTGTAGTCTGTATTTCAAGAAATTATTCTTGTATATTCTGAATTTCCATGATGTCTTAATGTATAATGTATAATAAAATCATGTATGTATTTTTCTCTGTGCCGTTCTAAGTTCCGGCATTATTGATTAATGTCGTTAATTGCTCTTAGAGCAATTCCTGCAAAGATACCTTGTTGATACCTTTCTTGACACCAAGTAATCCTTTCATTATGCGATCATATATGGTCAGTAATGACAATACAGTATGTACAAGTGCATGCAAATAGTAGATTTTCCATTTGTTGTAAAAGGTTTTGAAAGTTTCCTTCCATAATTCTTAACATTGAAGTTTAGAACTTTGTTTTTCTTTAAAAGGGTAATTTTGACCTTTTATGCAATTGGTTAAATTGGTTGTCAACTTCTGCAGGTAGAATTTCATTTTCCTTTATTTATAGAGATGTGGAGTAATGGGCTCAAGCCCACTACTTAAAGACCGGTGCCGTCTTCCATATGTGAAATCCTCGTGGGCCATCTACGATTTGTGGACTATTGCAAAATCATGCTACTTGTACATAGAGCTTTCTATGAAATTGTAAAGAATTAAATTTGACTCCATGGTTGTTTACTTAGACATGACTTGGCTGATTTTTATTCATTATTTAACTCCGTGTAAGGAGCTAGATTTGATCTTATAGAAAAGCTTCCGATCTCTTTTTTTTTGGAGATGTTTATGCAACATAAAAAATTTACTCTCTCCGCCCTATAAAGATATGATGATGGGTATTTTCACACAGATTAAGAATTAATAGGTAATGTGATTAGAATATTTAATTTCACCCTCTTTTTTCACATATAGTCTTATATATCATTAATTGCTTGAAATACTTTCAACGCATAGATAGTTAAATAATAATTAATTATGAGCACATATGAAAATCAAATATTAAATATATACTTAATATAGTAAGTGTATTATCTTTCTAGGATGGACAAAAATAAGTTAGTAGACTATTTTTTTTGGGATGGAGGGAATATTAGATTAATACTAAAACATATTTTTCTGAAAAAATAAATTTTCACACATTTCAATAATGTTTTTTTATATTTTCACCATCTATTCTCCTATAAATTTAACATCACGTAACATAAAGCTCTAAAAAACAAGCTCATAGATAGGTGTCCAAAAAGATATTGCCCGAGATATTATCCAAAGCGATATCTCAGGAGATATTCTCTAACCCCGCCCCTCCACTCTCCCAAAACAAAAATTCAGACACTTATATACCTTCCCATTAAAGCATCCACATTAACAGTGTTCAATTAGTTTGTTAGTGAAATTATTAATAATTCAAAAAAAAACTTAAATTAATAGTGTTAAGAAAGTTGTTAAAATAATTTTTTTCAGTGAGAGTTATTAACTTTGTTGTTGACATTAACAATAATTTTAACATTTTGTTAGAATTTACGTCCCAGCATCAGTCCTTCTATTTTTTTCCAAAATCAGCTCCGCTCCCCTCCAGTAAAACTCCCTTGTCTATTGGGGTTGATAAAATTGGGGATTTCTTGCAAAAAGGTGACCTAATTGATCTTGCACCTGAATAATCGCTTCGAGCATAGAGGATTTCGAAGAAGTTGCCCCATTTTTTGAAAGTGGAGACCCTGAAACTCCGTTCGATGATAGCGCGTATGAAATTGAGATGGTGACTGGTATTGAGGAGGATAAAGATAAAGAACTTGACTCCCCCTTTGAAGGATGTAATTCTGGTACTGGAGACAAATTTTGTGGGTGTTTTATTGTGTTTTTATTTGGTTGAGAACAAGGGTGAGCACGTCTGATAGAAAGTTTCAGTAAATGCAGTTGATTTAAACAAAAATCATGAATGCCTAAGATTTATTTATATAAAACACAATTATCCATAATATTAGCAGAATGGTCTACTATTTATTTAGGCTGTAATTAGATTAAGGTGATATTTAATAATCAAAATTAATGCAAAGGCAACTGGGTCTGAATTGTGGTAACATTGTAATCTTTGCACATATTCCCTTTCATTATTTCTTCCATGTAATTATATTTTGAATTATATATTCAACATATTTTTCTATAATTATTTAATATTATACATTGATATTTATGGTTTTCAAATTCGGTATATAGGATGACTAAGTAGAGATTTGCACTACTAACTTTGAGAGCATTAGAAACCTTTAGAAGTCCCTCAAATAATGTAATTAGAGGCCAAAAAAAGAAGTTCAAATGCCCCTAAGAGAATAATAGGCGGATTAGTAAATACCCCTTTAAATGGTGCTTCTAATAATAAATAGGGGCAAATTAGATACTAAAAAGGCCCCTGCTAATATATAAACCACGTAGGACTAATTCTATTAGAGGCACTCAGTTAAATGCCCCAGTTAAATAATAGAGGCACTAATTGGTATTTCCTTTACTCAATGATTTCTTATGTTAAAAAAACCTTTTTCTCTTGTTTGTTTTCTGCAACAGATAGATAGGCATAGGCTGATATATATGCAGTCTCCAAAACTGGATCTTATCTTGGATCTTTACCACCACCACCACCTTCTGCAACTTCATTTCCTACAACTTAATTAATTAACTCAATATTTAATTAATTTAACATTGAATTAAATTAATTAAATAAATAATAAAATTGACACCTATATTATTACTGTTGTTGTTATTATTATGATGTTACATTAGGAAAAGGAAAACATATATTTTTAACTAAATAAAAATTGAAACAACCCTATATATTAAATCATAGAATTTATAATTACACTAGATTTTTTTTCACCCATGCATTGCACAGGTAGAGTTATAGTATATATTCATATCAAAATTAACATGTGACTGTGGAGATCATTTTATAAATCAAGTACAATATACCAGTTGTATTGCATAAAATTATGAATTGATATGTGAATTACAATTTACCATGGAATATTCGTAGTAAAATGTCTGAGTTCATAACACTTGCCTCCTCCAAACTCGTCATACAAATTAACACATTCAATCTATATAAAGTTGTAATAATTAACAGTCAAATAATTATAGATGATAATTTGACTCATCAATCTATAAACTCATGGAGATATACCTCTAATATGATTGACTTGTCACGCCTAATCGGGGCAAAAGAATGAGTATGAGGCAACATTATCTGACCCGTTGTAGGTCCAAGGCGGGTGCGAGTCAGGTTAGACCCACACCATAGACCCCGTGACCCCACCAAGTATTTTTTATTTTTAATATATTTATTTAGAAAAACGTGTAGAAATTATTAGATATGATAATTTGACTAATCGACCATTAAGTCCTTTGCCCATTATTTTTATTTTTTTATTATATTATTTTTTTGAAAGGATTTTTTGGTCAAATTGAAATATTCGATCTTATTATATTAGTTAATGTTGGGAACCTTAAAATTCTAAATAAAGGTTTTCTTTTATTCTACGCACATTAATTAATAATGTACTGCACAAAACATTAATTAAAAGGGGAAAAAAATTCATGAGTCCTTTTTTGGGTCATGGTGGCGTCTCAACCCGTCCCATGACCTGACTTATCTTGACCCGCCATATGAATTTGTAGGTTTGGGGCAGGTCTGGGTGACTTCAAGACTCATGGGGCAGGTCCAAAGTATGGCTAACCCGCATTTCCATCGCTATAAATAATCATATCACAATCAACTATTACAACAATAAATTTAGTCTCTCACTCGTGCGCTGTACGGGAAGATTAATTTTCAAAAAAGTTCAATAATAATGAATAATAAAATATTAGACAAATACACATTATCATATTTGTATAGCAAAAATAATAAATATACAGTTTTAATTTAGTATTCGATTCATTAAATTAATTTTTTATTAATACTACATTAATAGTTATATGTTTACTATAATTAACGCTTTACTATATTTCACTTTTAAATCATCTAACTTATTTAGATCGGAAGAGCGTCGTGAACAGTTTAATAATATGTATCAAGTGAATACATACTCGTATTCACTCGGTACCCCATTCAGATAAAAATTTTCATACTCATAAGAAAGTACTCTCTCGATATATCATTTCTATGAGTAAAATTCAAAATTGATAGTTATAATTAAAATATTAAATAGAGATATATTTGTAAAGAAATGCAAGTTAGACTTTTTAATATAAAGAGGACCATATATGTGGGACATCCTAAAAAGGAAAATAATATCAGATAATCGCAATGGAGAGGTTAATTTTTCTTTTTTGTATAGTTCATTTTCTTCCTGTGGATTTCTTGTTCTTTTGTTCACAAAATTTTCGTTAAAATTCATTATTATCTTCATCAAATAAAAATATCAATAAATTAGTATTCAACCCGTACGTTGCACGGAAAATTCTCAATGTTTCATACAAAAAAATCATACAAAGATTGCAAACAACAATAAATAGTCACAATAATAATTAAATCAAATGAAATAACAACATAAATTCAGTCGATATTTTGAAGGCTTCACATATATGGAGAAAAAGACTAAAAAGTAAATTATTTACATCCTCTATAACCTAATCGTTGCAACATAAATATTATAGAAACAAAGATTAAAAAAATAGTCACAAAGATTTTCAAGTTAGATCATAGATGTCAAGAAAATAAATTTTAGTCATATATTATTATAATAGAATTACATTATGTGTCTTTAGTTGTTGGTATGGCGCAAATAAATAGATTTTTATTGCAAAAAAAGAAGAATAAATAAATCAGTTGATTTGCTCCAAGGTATTCTGAACTAAATTTTCAGTTATAATATAAGTTATTTGAAATAGGTTTCTAAGTTATTCTAAAATAAATTTTAGTTTGGATGTTATCAAGGACTCTGTAAAGGAAATTTCGAAAATCAAACAAACATAAATAATAAATAAATAAATAGAGATAATACCAAACAATTAATTTATAATGCATTCATTTTCGAATAATTCAATAACAGGAAGAATAATTCTAAAAAATACTAATTCATAAGAAATTGAACTAATAAATACTAATTATATATAAATACTAAAAAATAGAAATGAGGAAACTAAAATAAAAAAGGAATATACAAAACTAATAAACTAATATAAATTATTGAAAACTTGTGATGGATAACCAAATAAGAGAAGTTTAAATTTTAAAACTTGAAAAATAAAACAAATTGAAAACCAACATCATAATGATGTCAGTAAAAGAACGAAAAAAATTGTAATTGAGAATCTAAATCCAATTAAAAACTGTTGTATTATATATTATATGATATGATGCCGTTTGGTAAAGTAAATACTTAAATATTACAATGAATGAAAAACAATATCATTTAAACAACAGACAACAATTAATAGTAGCATTATATCATGCATATTCTTAATTAACATCAAGATCTCCCTCAAAATGCATGCTATCACTATAATCATTATTCGTTTCTTTGATCTGGAGGCATGAATAGCCGTCACACCTCTGTAACCACCAAAGTTGTTGCTAGCTTCAAAAGTGCTGCTATTACACATATTTTCTACCAGAGTTATGCTATTACACATGTTTTCTACCAGAGTTCTTGGATCTTCTCCCCACAAATAGTTGTGTTATCCTACTGTATTAGCCTACAAAAATATATACTTTTTTCTCAAAGTATGCATTAGATAATAATAATTTATTGGAAATTAAAGGTTTTGCTTGTAAAACTTACTTTCATTTATTTAGATATTTCTTCAATTCAAATTTTTGTGCCTTAATAAAAGTAGGTAGATGACTATGCTTTTCGTTCCTGTGAAAGAAAAATAAAAAACAAAGTGAGCTTCCTTTATCCAATAAACACATATATAAGCTTTTTCATGATATTTAGAAGCAACAATTCAAAATCAAAAACAAAAGCTTCTTACACCATGGAAGATAAACAAGAAACAAAAATCTAGAATGAAAGCCTTATTTAACAATTATTAATTTCTATTTAAATATCAACTCATAAACATTGCCAATCGTTCACTGTTGCCATGGTTTCATGTGTCACTTTGATTTCTATAGATCTCAAACCCCCAATTGTAATCGGCAAACAAAAATTCATTGTTCAAATCTGAAACTCTTTTTTATCATAAATTCAAAGGGGATCTAGAGAAGAGATGGTACATGCATTAAACAAAAAGTTCAGACAACACTAAAGAGTCCGATCTAGTGAAACCCATAAACAATATATAGGGAAAACTATTGAAATTAGTGAAAAGCCAGGCGAGAACGATGAAAGATGTTCATTAACGTATATTAATATCATGAAAATGAACCTGGTCGGGTTGTTTCTCTTGTTGGTGAAGCAAACATGAGAACACAGATCGGAAGGAATATGAAGAAGATAGAACTTAATAGAATTCAAAGTGTTTAAGTTTATCCGCTCAAAATTTCAATTTTCCTTTAATCTCCAAAAATTTCAATTATTATCGCTTCATTTTCCTTAAATTAAATTTATTTATCTATCAGTTAATAAATTTTTCTTGAAACAATTTGGGGCTGTTTTATTTGTCCAAAATACTATTGTAAGAGGCAAAATATAAATTCATCTCTAGTTATATTTTTTTATGCATATTTTCTGCGCCCCTAATTAAAATAATTGTTGCCAAATTTTGAGAAGAAAGTAAGGGCATTTATTTTTGCGACAAATATTATTAATAGATACTACACATACTTCCGCCTCTAATTCATTATAATAGGGGCATATAATTTACTTTGCCTCTACTTTGGTGCCCCTAATACTTACAAAGTTAATAGTGGTGAGATATTTTAAAGAAAATGAAAACATAATTTTGCATTTTTAATTTAGAAATAATTTTAGAGTTGTTTTTTTACCAACTGGAGAGAAATGAAAGCAAAAAAGGCTATGGCTAGTGGATGGGATAATAAATGTTCAATCTGAATAATTTTTAAAATTATTTTATTGACAAATATGGTCAGGCCAAGGCAAGAGATAGGGGCGATAGTAATAACCCCATCCCAACACCCGTGGAAATAGGGGACGAAGTAGTAGGAACTAAATCAACACAGTTGGATGTTATAGCTGAGCCTGTAACCGAACAGGCTGATGTTGTCATAGCCCCGTCACGTGGAATGAAGTTTGCGAACCCTGATGCAATATATGACTTTTACTGAAGCTATGCATCTTATATCTTATATACGTTTCTTTTGAATGCAGTAGGTCCGGTAAACGAGAAAGCACTGCGAAGAATTTTCAACCTAGGCCGACAACACAAACAAATTGTTAAGCATGGATTTGTGCTATTGCAGATCTTCCAGGGGGTAGAGGCTAAACACGGTGAAACTAGAACACAATCACAAATGTAGCTCATCCAAGTCTAGGTTGCACCGTTGCAATCGGGTAGTAACTGCTGTAGCCAAAAGGCAGCTTATTATGAAGGACAAGGCTGGGATTCGCCTGAATAAGACCTTTGAGGCAGCTGCGATCGAGGCTGGCGGTTATGAGAATTTAACATGTACTGAGAAAGATATGAAGAACTATGTTGCGAAGGTAAGGCGTTTAAGACTTGGGGAAGGTGATGCTGCAGCACTACAGGCATATTTTGTTCGAATGTAGCCACAGTGCCCTGGTTTTTTCTTCAGCATTGATCTAGATGCCAAGGGACGATTCCGAAATGTATTTTGGGCTGACAATAGGTCTTGACAAGTATATAAAGAATTTGGGGACGTTGTATTAGTCGACACGACGTACTTGGCCAATAAGCATGAGATGCCATTCACTCCTTTCACCGGCGTAAACCACCATGGCCAATCCACATTGTTAGATTATGGTCTCCTTGCAACTAAAGAGACTGAGTCTTTCATATGGCTATTCAGAAATTGGCTAGAATGCATGGGAGGACATGCCCCAAATGGAGTAATAACGGACTAAGATTTAGCAATAAAGGCTACAATTCCATTGGTTTTCCCTAAAACAAAATGCAAATGGTGTCTATGGCATATTATGAAAAGGTTGCCGAAGAAGTTTGGAGGTCATGCTGATAAAAACGCACTAATGGAGTCAATTAAGCGAGCTGTATTGCGAGCCATTTTCCGGAGGAGTTTAAGGAGGCATGGACATCATTGATAAACAAGTACCAGTTGGGGGATTATAAGTGGTGTCTAGAAAACCACGTTGAAGCAATTTGTAGAGCAGTACGATAGGGCACTAAAAGTAAGGTGGAGAAGGAGTTTCAGGCTGATCATAAATCATTAGGGCAAGTTATTCCATAATCTCTTCTTTCAGAATTGAGATGCAATTTCAACAAGTTTACACCCAATAAAAGTTCAGGGAATTCCAAAAGGAGCTTGCTATAGTGGCGTAATGTAGGATTGATGCACCAGAGGAAGATTCTTCAGAAGTTAGTACCATGTATTTGAGCAAGTTACGTTGGGAGACGACCGTTGGAAGAGGAAGAGGTTTTTGGTGTCGCTAGTGAAAGATAATCTCCGTGTTTCGTACAGTTGTCACCTATTTGAGTTTAAGGGAATAGTATATAAACACATACAAAAATTTTTAGTAGACCTAGATGTCCACAAGATTCATGAGCGATATATACTGAGGCAATGGAAGAAGGATGTGCATTGAGTGTATTCTAGGATTGTAGTTGGGGAAAATGGTTGGGTGTGTAGTCCAGAGCATGAGAGGTTTGATCAGGTCTTGACCACCGCTGGAAAGCTTGCAGAGTATGTGGCACCTACAAAGATCAATATTGAAAGGTAATCAAGTCGATAGAGAAGCAGATGCATGACATATTAAACACACCTATGCATGCCATACCAAACACACAAGTGTATAGTTGCTAGCATGCAGTCTGTTGATAGTACTGTTTGACGATAGCCAATTAGCGGCAAGGAGAGTTCGACAGCTAGCATCCTCGATCCAATGGTTGTACGTCACAAGAGAGCCCCCAGGAGAAATCAATTAAAAGGGCAGTTGGAGAAATGGGCAAAGAAAACACGGGTATGCTGTGTTTCCTTTTGTAGAGTATTTATTTGTAGTTTGTGTTTGTTTTGGCAACCGACTTGCCTTCTCTGAAATAAACATACAGGTTGGCACAAGGGCAAAAGGAATGAGTATACCCCAACAAGGCACAGGGGATATTGGTGTCCAAGCAACTAGTTCTTTGCAACCACCCTAAGAAGCTGTAGGGACCGTTAACGGCACCATCTGCAATGGGCGTAGCCAGCATTTTGGTTGAGTGCGGTCAAAAAAAATTTCGTTTTGGCGGGGCAGTTGTCGGGGGCCCAAATTTTAAAAAATAGAAAATAAAAATATTGTGATAAAATATTGTAATATTGTAATAAAAATAGAGAGAGCTTCGAGACTCGAGAAGTTGATTGGACTTTGGAGTTTGGAGGCTTGGAATGGCGTTGGAGTTCATTGTCTGAACGAGAGCACATCTGATCTGGAGTCTGGACCTTTATCATTCATCAAATGAGCCAAGGAATGTTAATAAAATTTGGGCCAAGGCAAGAAATGGAAGAAAAAAACTTTTTTTTTTTATTTGGGGTGGACCGCACTGTAAATTCAGTGCAGTCCAGCCCAACTATTTATTGGGGCTTGCCAAGGTCCAGTGCGGTCCGTTGACCACACTGGGCCTAAGGTGGCTACGCCCCTGCGGCATCTGCAATGTCCAAATGCAATATAAGGTCACGCCGCCGTAGACCAACTGGGCTTTTATGGAGCTCCTACAAAACTTATTCCTCGATTATTTA